>JAPYZN010001831.1:0-20065 GCA_030522865.1 Psyttalia lounsburyi | reverse complement strand
TAACCGAAAAATTATCGAAATAATCCTACCCCCACTCTACCGCAAAACGTCAAATGAAACATTTCTATTGGGCGGCAATTCAGCTGGGGGGAATAATCATTATAATTCTCGGTACAAAATGTTCGGTACATTATCGTGTCACTGGAATTTTAACAATTTCGGTATTCGAAAATCTTCAATACTGCAGATCAATTGTTACAAACTTAGAATTTGAACTCAATTATGCGATAAAAATTGGTAGAAGCCCGAAGAATTCGGGTATGTGACCATTTTCCATTTCTGCAATTCGAAAATTTAAAATTTCATTGAATTTTCAATGACATCGGAAATATTATAATTCTGCTGTCTAAGTCCACATCAATGTCCACAAAACTCTTCTCAATTTCACTTATCGACTCCATTAATTAATAACGCGTAATTAAGTCTATCTCGAAAAGAAATAGTCAGATTTGCATAACATTTATCAATTAGTCTATTCATGCTGTTGCATTGGTCAACTGGCTTCACGATAAAGATTGCTATTTACATAGAGAAGTCTCGACCAATGGGCAAGTGGTAACGGTGAAGCTCCTTCAATAGTTGGCAAAAGCAGAGGTGCACTTGGAGCCCCTAAAGAGACCTGGACGGTGAGGGTTCTGCCGTTGGGAATTGCCATAAAACGTCAGTAACTTTTTCATTTTATTTGATAACCACCCTGCGCTTTTGTCCCTCAGCACGTTCTGCCATATTTGACCACTTATTGAATCGGATGACAGCCAAAAGTACATGAACTATGAAGTCATTGAATGAATTCCGCCCTGCTTCATGCCCCTTAACCTTCATTTCCATTGGAATCACATCACGACGAACAATTTAGCCACCATATAAACAAAATTATTAATGCCATTACTAATGTGAAATTGCCATCGGTGGTAGTTAATTTTGCAATTTCTGGCAAACAATTTCTAAAGTTTACTGCGATATAGATTGTGCCAGATTTTTCCTCTCAACCCCGGGTTTTTTTTGCAACTATTCACAATAAATGTGCTTTGTTGTATTCTCTTCTTTACTGTATGTTGTTTTTTTTTTCGTTTTACAACTATTGAGTGCTTTTTTCGTTTTGCATGTCCCTCTACTTGAATGATTATTGAAACTCGTGGTCGCCAGAGCTACATGGACTACAAAGTCATTGGAAATTAATTCCACTCTGCTTAATTCAACTGCTACTGCCCTTTCATTGCAATTACATTGACGACAAATAATTCTTATAATCCAAATTCTCCATAAAATGATACGAGATACTTCGAAGCAGGGTAAAAACCGAGTGCCACCGGTGGTAGGTAATTCCATAATTTCTGGTGAGATTTTTTAAAATTAATCGAGATGCGAATAATGCCAAATTTTTTCGTTCAATCGTAAGGGTTTTGAGAAAGATTACCAAAAATAGTGCGTCTGTTTGTCATCCTTTTATTATGTGGTGTAACCTTTTGTGTTCTGACGACTCAATGTTTTCCCCTCAGTGAGTTCCGCTGTATTTGACACAGTATTGAAACGTTCAGCAGCCGCTGCTGCATAGACTTCGAAGTCACTGGATTAACCCTAGTTATGCCATTACAGGAGGGAAAAGCGGCGAAAAATAATTTTTCTCTATTAATTACTTATGAATGCATCGGAAAAATTTCAACAAAAATTCCCTCTTTACTTCAAGTGTCTAAAAAATTTCGGGCATTGAAAAAATTGTTGATATGTATGGATGTCTTTAAAATAACAAATGAGAGTTAAATCTACTCTGCTTTGTCGCTCGCTTACCTAATTTTTGTCATTGCAATGACGTTATGGCGCGTAATTCACCTACCTTATACCCCAAATCATTAATGCCACAACTGATACGAAGTACTTGGACGTTGAGTGGCAGCCCGTGGGTGCTACCAGTGGTAGTTAATTCCATAATTTCTAGGGGGATTTTTCTAAAATTTAGCGAGATGTGAATAACACCAGGTTTTTCTCTCTCAATCCTGCATTTTTTTGAAAGGATTAACAAAAATGGTGCGGTTGTTTGTCGTTTTATCTTCTTTATTTACTCTTCTCTTCATATATTCTCGACGCTATCCCTTCTCTCTGCTTATTTTTTATATGGAATTTCAAAGCCTCCGAGGAAATCTTCAAACAGACCTCGGCCGTGACTGCGCCCGACGCAGACCGTGAAGGAATTTGCATCGCCTATGAACCCCCGTGCTTTTGCAGATTCTCTCCTACCACCAATCCCATCCTCCAACGGGCTAGACTATACAGACAACCTTTCCTCTATAAAAGCGCGACAACCGCAGGAGATATCGATGCCGACTGTAGAGCATCAACAGAGAATCCGTAGAAACCATGGGGGAGGTGGAAAATGGATGAGGGAAAAAGCACTATGAGTGCTAAAGCGATTCTCTGTGAATTAATTTCCCCGATGAATAATGAAGTTATCCTTCTGTCGCGTCGAATATATTTCACGAGAGAATTTATCCACAAATGTAAAAAGCATCGCAAGGTCTCTTCATCTCTAAGGGGTCATACTAAGTAATATAATAGTCAAGTTGTTTGAAAGAGAAATCCAATCAACAGTAACGAGAAGTGTTTTACTATTCACATAATTTCACAATAACTAATGATTACCACTGTGTCCATTACAGCATTTGTTCAAAATCCGGTGGGAGCCAACACTGACTGGGTATAGAATGAGGATTATGCATCCTCATAATCAACCAACTGGAATTTGGATGGGGCGTATCATCAAGGCAACAGAGGCGCTGCTGTGACTCAATGAATAACCCCTCGGGTAATAGCTAATCACATATCAATTAATTCAACTGCCATTCAATGATCTATGGTATAAGTCTAATTTTTTTTGGATAAAAACCTCGCGATTAATTTTAATGTCGCTTTCAAATAATCAGTGGGGAATTTATTAACAATGCAATAGTCTGAGAAGTCCTTTTTTTACGAACTATGATCATTCAATTTTAAATTATTAGTACGATTGTTTGAACTCAGTTATGGAGCAAGAATCAGTCAGTTCAAGAATTACTGTCAATTATCTCCCTCGGAGTGCGCTGTAATGTTTCTATGTGAATTACATTATTATAACACAAACAACCCACATCATATCTTCAGTTACGTAGAATGGGCGTTTGGAAAAGGTCAAGAAATTGAAAATCGATCAAGCATTGCTCCCTTCCAACGGTTCCAAAATTAATTAACTGAAATTCGCAAGTGTCAGCTGATCATGTTTCACAAATATATGTGACAAAATTATTTTTTTTGTCAGTGTGCAAGAGCCTATCATTATTAGAAATATGTACGGAATTCTCAATTCATTAAAGGCAGTCAACTAGTAATGTCAGACTTTTTAAAATGGTTACTGTGTACCAGGTTGTTGATAATTTCCATGCAGTTTGCAAATGAATCAAATAATATGTTGAAAATTGGAATGTTTCTCGTAATATCTTCTGTCAAATCATAAAATATCCAAAGATTCGTTTCTTCAAACCCTTGTCAAGTCCTTTACATAAAAAATTATTTTTCCGGATTTTGCCTAGGAAGAGATTTTCACCAATACGAAAATCTCTTACCCTCTCCTCACAGAGTCACACCCCCTGTTTTCCCTCTCCTCCACTTTTTTTCCATTTTTAAGGTTAATTTGTCATTCATTGATCGATCTTACCTTTTTTTTTATAAATGGCCTGCAATTTCTTTAATTATAAACTATCAACATAATTTTCTCTGTAATTAACAGTAATATAAAAATCCTGTAAATGGGTACCGTGCAATTTGAAGTGGCTAATTTTATCATTAGCTAATAGCTTTTTCAATTATCTGAGACATGAAAACATCAAACCAGTCAGTTTGTCTAGTTTGTCTTAGAGTCCACTAGTAGACACATTCAAACTTTCACGTTTACTAAGTTCGAATCTTTCACCATTCTGAGTTCTCATTAATTAATTAGAATGATATTGACATAGTCGGTTTTGTCCAAGTTATGAGCGTTGGAAGTATATGGGTCGGACAATATTGAAAAAACAATTCAATTTAGGCTCCGCTTGGAGAAAAATTGACGAAATTGAAGGAGATTGGATTGGAAATCTTTGGCCGAAATAAAATTTTCTATTTTGAGATTCTCATTTTATATCAACAATCAGTAAAGTGATAAATCCCCCCTCCCACATTGACCTGTCTTGGATAGTATTGATTAAATCTCAATACTCCAACCGAAACCATTGTTCGTTAATGAACTATAATAATACACGGTGTGCTCAATAATTTGAACTAATTGAAAATTGAATTTACAACTTCACAGATAAAAAAAATCGAGATAAAAATGATTTCTTCTCACTTACTATTTTTTTCTCTGCGACAGAACCAACGAAACTTTAGCCCCAACTGTTATTTCGTCTTGAGCGTTCCGAAGATAACAATAAGAGACTGGTAACTATAATCTGAGAAGACACAAAAGTATACTGTCCAAAGATTTCCAAACTCTCGTACGTGACTTTTTTCTCATATCCCACCAAACATCTCCAAAATCTTTTGATCTTCTCAAAGTTTGATACTTAAGAATCTATAGAAGTAAACCGACGTGACCGGGTGATAATCATGACTCTACGAGACCTCTATACTTATAAAGCTCACAACCTCATCGTCTACGTCCTGAATGAATAAAAAAAAATCCGGAATAATAAACGAGAACTAAAAGTATAAAAAAATGAAAAAAAAAATCAACTTAAGCGTAAACCCATTGATATTCCCTTGTGTACAGCGGCTCTCATTAACCACTACATTGTACAGTCTATTCAAGTTCTGTCACTCGAGCCACAACATGTAGTGTTCCAAATTCTCCTAAGTTTCACCACAAACACCCGCGGTCGTGTCCACACAGGATCAAAGGGAAATCCTGGTATTCCTTCAGGATTCACCGAGTCAATTCGAACTTTCTTGCAATATATTTATTTACTCACCATGATTCTGCGCGATTATTGGGTTGATCGCCACCAACAGGACGAGGAAAATAGGAGTCATATTGACCACTCTCTTTCCTGTCCTGACGCTCGCGCCACTCCAAAAAATTAACACCAAATATTTCCTCGTGGTATTACTGGACCTGAGGAAAAAACAAATTCACCAGTGTCAATAACCATAGCACTCTTCAATCATTACTCATGCTAATCCCCCATTCAGGAGATGCTTATCCAGCTACTCCTCATTAGTCGATGATGATTAAAGATGTTACGTTGTAACACTATACATATAACTGATATGTGGAAACTAAGTAGTTTCGACGATCGGCAGTAAAAAAATAAATTTTATTGTAAAAGTTTCACGGCTGACGGGTTTTAATGTAATGGAATTTTTCATGGAAGGAAACACTGATAATAAAGTTGATCTAGGCTTGCATAAGCAGTACGATCTATTGATTTTCGAAGATATTTCAAGTCGTTGCAAATAGTTTCATATATAATTAATTAAATATTTTCAAACATGATATTTTTAATGTTAGCACATTAGTTAATATAAAATTTGCAGTAATTCAAGGAATTTTTGTCATTGATGAATTGCATTATCGGTATATGTCCATTCACGAAATTTCTTCATTTTCCGCTGATTATTCTCGATTGTCTTAATGCGCCACAATGATTTCAGCGCTTATGGAGCATTTCTATGTACGTGCACTTTGAAAAAAAAAGTGAGCGCACTCTTTGAAGACCCCTGGACGTTATTAGTTTATTTGTGTTGTTGGCCTGTGCTCTCCAGTCGACAGTGCCGCCCTAATATTATCACAACTCAACTTTCTTTCTGTGATTCCATGACCATCCCATATTTTTCGTGTCTGTAAAAGTTTTCCAACACTTGACTGTACGGCAAATATGATGTTTTCCTTCCGCACCTGCGTTTCTCCTTTTCCAACCCAATCAATACTCAATAATTCCACTGCTTAAATGACATGTTACGCGTACATAAATTTATAAACAATTTGCCATGTCAGTTCTGAGAATTTCGACAACAAGAAGTCTCATTTTCCACTTGCAACGTAATTTTCTCACTCAATTCGGTTTTTCTGCCGGAATTTTTTGCGTCCACTGTTCGTTCCTCTTTCCATCAAGTCTGTTGAAGGCTGCTAATGGTCAACGCCTCCTGATGCTGAAAGAGAAAAGCAAAACGAGGACCCAAAGAGAAGCTTTTCCTTCCTATAGAAACTTCACAAAGTCACGAAAATTGTGAGTCAAGAGGTCTTGCAGTGGGCTTTTTTACTGTAGTGTACTCCATTTTACGTGCCACCGAAGGAAAGCTGTATTGTTATATTGGTAAGGCCTTAATATTTCTTATGGAATTGATGATCCATGGACAAAATATATACGTTTCTCCTCCTTTGAGCACCAAATTATTAACACCATTTCTTCCAAGAACAATGTGTACGTTAAACCCTTAGTTTAACGCAAAATTTTCAATTTGGCAATGATGGTACAATTGTTGATGATGGTCCAATTGTCGAGAAAGAATCACCTTATCGAACTATTCTTTGCAGTTGATAGAGGCGTGTCAAGCAAGCGTCTTAAAACTTCTTGAGCTTTTAACGTGATTGAAAAAAGGTTTCCTCTTCGATAATTCCACTTTTCCCGATGTTTTTCATGTAATTTTTTCTTTTCTCTGGCATATCCTACCTTGCTGAGAATAGGGAAACATGTATCATCGACTTAACTTTCTCAGCTTTCAATTATTTTAAATTGTATCATATGACACATGTTGAACGCAACTTAAAGGAGACCACACTAAATAATTTTGCTGATTCTGGCATAACTCCGTCACTTGCTATGGCCATACATGATTTAAATGCATTTGTTAATGTCTTCATAATTTCGACGAATTCTCAACCATTCTCTCGATCCTCTGTATGACATTGTCAGAACTATTTCTGTTTAAATTGCCGTCATTTCTCTCAGTAATATTGGAGCTTTGTTCATTGAAACCAAAATATCACTTTCAGCGTATAACTTTTTATTATTCCCAGAACAAATTCAATTTCTGATTCAACTTGGTCTGCTCTGTATTCATTATTAGGATGCATTCACCGAACTCCAAACACATTATTCACTCCATCTCAACTGCGATAATAGTCTGTCTACAAAAGGCAGAAGTAACTGATTTTAAACAATAAAATTTAACTTTTCCAAAGTCAAGCTGAAGAACAACAACGAACAACAACGACGTGTAACAGTTCAGTAACCAAAATCGTAGCACTTTATAGGGTATTTCTATGATGTATAAATTTTGTTAATAAAGGGGGTGAAAACGAAGAGTACAGAGTTACGAATCAACGACGGTATTGTAAGCTCCCGCACGGGTACTTTTCTGAGCGCGCGCTACGGCCTGACTGACTTACCCCCGTACACCCCTTACTACCCTCCCACACCTCCGTTGAATCCCAACGCCGGCGCAGGACAGCGCAGGACTCTATCACGTCACTATTCGAGTACCATTTTTCACATTTCCGAATAATAACACCAATTTCAATAATTTCAATAACGCTGTATTCGCCTATTTTACCATCATCCCCCCGAGCAATCGATAATTATCGTGTAGCTCGGTACTCATAGCAAATAGCCTAATAACTAAGATGAATTATTTATCATGGTCTAGATGACTACAAGCGCCGATCGTTATCGATTAATAATTACTTTCAACAATGTACGAAAAAGAGATACTCAACAGGAGTATTACTTGTACACAAATAATGAAGAACTTATTTCGGCGCTCAAAACTGGCGCATGCGTTATCACCATAACGGAGTAAGTTCAGGGTAAGCTCTCGTTGGGCGCCGTATCGCAGTTTCTAGTCTGATGCTTGTCCGTGTACAACGCGCAGGGAATGTCTCTTCCCGAACGAGCTATACTCGAAGTCTGTGCGCACTGCTATCATAGCTGCGAATAAATTAACTCAAAAATGCATATATTGGCGAAGCTGTGAAGGGTGTTAAATGTTGACAGTAGTAGTAAAATACTGACGGAACGTGACAACACTGGCCGATGCTGATGGTAAGTGCACGCGTGTGTGCATGAAATTGTAAATTGTCTTGGTGTTTTTCTAAGGAGGGCTTTGATGAAAGAGAGAATAAATTCAAATTGACCTCAACAGAAACGATTACTGTTAGCTATTGTTGCCACTTACTTGATTGCCTACTTCAGTAACAGTTACTGCCTATGATTCCTCTGAGTATATGCTGAGTGCTAAGTGTACGCATAACCAGCTATGGAGTCTGCATTCGTGAGCTAACTCTAAGATCTTACAGACTAGAAAGACACGTGCAGTTGACGTGAAGCGATTATTAACTTGAATTTTGCAACATCTGGAGTGTATCAGCATATGCAATGCCTGGATTATACAATTTTATTAAAAACAAAAGTAATTTTTAGTTCACTTCAGAGCGAACTTTGTTCTTTGTCGCAGTCTTGACACATCATCGTCTTCTCGAATTATGGCTCAGAGATTATTTACCTCGTCTTAGCCTCAAGTCGTCATGTTTTTCAAGTGAAAATCTTGTGGTTAGTCTTGGTGTGGCTCTTCTTAGACTTTTAACTATGAGCAATGTGAAAAACTAGAAACGGAGATGAGATGAATGAATCCCTCAGTCATCCTAAGAGAGGTTTCAAAATTCCGATAATGAGATAGGGAATTAAGTCGCAGGGAGTCTCGTAGCATCACGGCTTAACATACATACCTAGTTCATCTAGGGTGCAAAAATAGTTCATTCATAACTGGTGGTCTGAGAACATTAGTAGATATTGCTGATAATGAATAACTTGTGATAAAGGGAAATTAAGGAATTTTCCAAGACTAAAATTCTTTGTAATCGGTGTGCTCTTTGATAATCGATAGCATAGAATGCTTCTTTTTTTTTGTTCATTATCGTGAGATTAACGGGGCTGAAGAGTAAGAAATAAAAGAAGGAGTAAAGGCGGAAAAATAAACGAAAATAGGGTCAACCCGTCGGGCACGCCGCTGGACAATCGTGCACCGTAGTGCATTCCAGCGACTTATGAATAAACATTCGCCGCGACAACCCGGCGGAAAATTACTCGTGGAAATACAACAGAGCCCGACGGGTCACAGTGCTCGCACCCTGCACTTGTTCCTTTTACTCTTATATCCTTTCACTTCCCATTCTAGGTACGCGCTTGGAATTCAGTCTCGATGTGCACGTAGCAGACGGCTCACCTAAAAAAAACTAGGGATGAAAGTCTTTCTATCAAATTTCTACATTATTAATATTACCAAATGATAGAATCATTTTCAAGGAAAAGCACACGAATACTTGTATCTGATTAAATTACTCGCCTTGTGGCTCATTTCAATAGGGAAAACGATGATTTTGTGAGTGTTTTTTTTTCCGGTGTACGGAAAATATGAAACCTAATCAATTACACCTTATGATTGATTGTGGAGAGAAAGGGACAATAATACAGTCATGTTGTCCGTCACGACAACTGTACTGCGAGTTGGAACAATTTGAGCAGTGACGATCAACTCGTGGCTCTTAATACTCCCGCTTTCCTTCACTTGTTCCACCTAGTTTTATTCCACTCTTGTTTTAATGGTGGCGATCACGAAGGTAGTTAAAAATCGAGATTTAGCTTATGCTACGTGCCGCACGGAACCCATCGTACTATACATATACATAATTGTATAAACAGTTATATATGCCGAGGTAAATTGAGCATTTATCTTGGAGTCCGGAAAATGCATGACCTTCAGGCATTTTTTTTGCAGAATTCGCGATTAATTTCTCTTTATCGATATCATATCAGTCAACGGAGCTTTTTCATCCGCCCATGTCATTATATTATTTAACGTAAATAGAGAGGAATGGTAGAAAATTCACAAATATTTGGAAAAGATGCTCGAAACGAAAGGTAGTTTTCTACTAAATAAAGCATGTTTTTCTAAAAAAATTGTTTGTTAACAACATTCTTTTTGAATACATAATGAATTCACTAACCGAAACGCAAAACTGTTTTCATTATCCCCTCTGTATCTGGCTGACGCATCATGGGCATTAAGTACAAACCTCCACATCTAGGATTCGCTATTTCCTTCCTCCGTTTCATTCTCCTCACCTGAGTCTCGTTTTCACAGCGTACTTTGCCTACCACAGAGTTTAAGCTCTCCCTTCATTTGGATTTCCGTTTACAAACTCGCTGAGGCGAATCAGCGAGGCTCAATGAGGATCGTTATCGTGTATATACCTTCACGATTAAATAAGCATGAAGTTTATATAATCAGCAAGCATACATAAGTTTCGAGTTTTTATCTATTCATTATATACGTATACTCTGCATTCTACCCACCAAGTATACAACCGTCTACTTACATCTGCCGGATGCTCTTCAAGTATAGCAAGACTCAACTTCTAATTGAATCCTCTTGCGCGAAATTGGGTGTCAGGATGGTACAACAGAAACGGAGAAATAGTTCGAAGATTTTCAAGCTAACAAAGTCCAAAATAATTATTAAAACATTGTGAAAGAGAAAAAGAGGCAGACACGATGAAATTGGTGATGCTCCTCGTTGAATTGAGTTGTCACAACTTTTATAATTGACGTTAAGCCCCGTCGAATCAAACAGAAAGCCCGTTCCCTTCCTGTTTCTCTTCCATTGCAGTTTCTGTAATGGGTGTGGTCGACCAACGTAATATTGTGACAGTCTAGTTTGTTTGCCTTTGGGGGATGAAAGTCGGTGTGAAAAGTGCCAGAAAGAGATCTTCTTAGAGCCGTTTCTTAAGTCACCCTGGTACTTTCTGTCCCCATTCTCGTACACTCCAATTCGATTGTCAATTTGAGCTGGCAAACAATTCCACATTTTGGTAGCGAAATATTGGTCTTCATAAATCAACTGCTCCGATACGCTATTAGCTTGTGGTAAAAAGGGATATAATACTTTTGTACTACTCCTATTATAATTTATGAAGCCGATCAACAGTGGTACACATGTTGAACGTGAGATAAGGACAGGATTTTACGTATGATTACATACGAATAAAAACTCTGGTCTTTCTACCCTCCGTTTTGTGGTGGGATTTCTATGCCACTTGTAACAAATGTTTCATAAAATTTGAAAGGAATATACTTTTTCAATAACTGTCGTGTATCATCGCTAAATCCTATTGACAAAACCATATCACAATGGTTTCCACAAGCAAAGCACGAATGGAAACGGTATCATCCGCTCCACAATGGCGAAGATGCTGTTGTGATTTGAAAGACATTTTCACTAGTCTGTGAGATTAAGCCAGAGAAATTCCTTCATTCATGGGGTTTGTACCACCGTTGCCAAACCATTATTATTGTAATTCCGTAAACAAATTGTCTAAGCCTGAATGAGTTCTTTTAACCTTTTTTTTAAGGCCCGGCCCGTTCGATATTTAATTTTTGTCCCCAGGATTTCCCAGAATTCCTGCTTATTATAGTCGTTTACCGGCCTACTCATTATGGCTGAAAGCAGACATAAACAATTATGATCTTGGGGTCAAACGAAAGACCATAAAATTTTTAATGTCGGCAATCAGGTCTTTAATGTGTATTGTTTCTGTAAGAAGTATCATCTGTGTTTGTTCCGCGAGTGAAATTAGGCCGCCATGTTGGAGAATTTCGTCCTGGTTTCCGGGAAAATAGGCATCTGTTACATGTACATTATTATATTCATTATATAATCATCATTATTCCATCCTGAGACATAATTGCCGACATATTAGATATTATTACCTTTCGTTTGGTTTCAACATCATCCTTTCTTGTGTGTTTTCGGCCGTAACTAGTAAGCCCGTAAACACGTATAATGTACAGAGATTCTGGGGAATTTCGGGGGAATCTAGGGACAAAAATATTTTAGGAATCGTGTAGGCTGGGCATTAATTACTACCCGCAAAAAGACATTCTGTCCCTCAAAAGATTGATGAAATCGCAGCAATAACGGTTAATAGGGCTTCTCTTCATACAGAAAAGGAAAGTTGCTGAGTCGAATAACTAAGAAGCAGTACGTCAATATTGAATACTAATGGAGCTCACTTTCCACTTCAATTGTTCAAAATATGAATATTGTCATATTTATATAATTCATTTGGTTAAAGGGTCATTATTTTGGCAATGGCACGTGATTTCAAGAATCATTTATATATTTGTAGAAATAGATAAGCAGTAAATGCATCCTTACGATAATTGAAAGTCTCAACGTCATAAAATATTTTCGTGAAGGCAATAATTCAGAATATATAGATTTTTTTTTTCAGTGACTTGTGAACTTTCCCGTTTACTATCTAAAGCCTCAATTTTTTTCCATCCGGAGTTCATGTCACGACAGCCTGTTGCTTAGTGACCCATTCATCGTAGAGCATCAGCGCCAATAATTCTTTGAAATAGCACTGGCAAGAGTGACGGTTCCATGTCGCTCCGAATCATGTAGCTAATGATTCTGTTTGTATTCATGACAGTTGAGAAAAGAGCCTTTTTGTGGAGCTAAGAATAATTACTCAAAAGTGAAAGATGAAATGTTCGATCATCGGACATCCTGAGATGTAGTAAAAAAATCGTTCGTCGTATATATGATGACGAAAAATCATTAATCAATGTACATTTTGTCCGTATAAATCAAGGAGCCATCACGTAAATGATATTTTAACATTGTGAGGGCTCATTATTTGGAGGTATTCCTGGAGACACAGATTATCGACATTAAAATCAATGGCTATAAAAATCCACACAGTTATCAGATTTTTGATAGATCTGAACTAAACTTTCCTTATCCGATTCAATACTATTACAGATCAATCCTACTACAGATGTTCTTCTCATAATGTAGTAGTACCGTTTTATGAAGGTTTTTCAATATTTCAACTATACATGAGTTCCCGGTGATTTTTAGATCAGCACATGTATCGTTTATTGAAATTAATTAACGTCCGTCTGGAGGAATGACTGAACAACCTGAATTTCAGAACTGATCCGCGAAAACATTGAACCATACAATTACCACATCGTGCTCAATCTGTGTCAAATTTACGGAATCCCATAAATCATTGACATAATTAAAGGATCACTTACAGTCAGATATCATGATGTAACATAATTCCTCGATGAATAGCTTCCCCTGCGTAGCCTTCATGAGAGTTATAAACGGAGAAGGGGAAAGAAATGGAAGGAAGAGGGGATATATGGGATTCCTAGCGGGTTCGTGGCGCACCAGGAGAGTTCATAACGTCGTTGCGTGATTTAAGGGATCGTGGTTAATTAAATACGAGGGAAAGTTAGGACGAGCTCATAAAAACCGATGAAATCCCGGGAACTAAGCCTCTATTCTCGCATCATCGTGATTTAATTGCTATAAAAGAAATTCCGAGCCTGATATATTTATCATTACAAAAAAAGGTACTTTTCACCAGTGCCAAGTGGCATTTAAAGCACATTACTTGTGACAGGTCGAGGCATCCATCTAAGTATTTTGACTACATTGACAGAACTTTTAATAGATCTAGAGAGAAATTATGTACATTAATAAGATAAAATCGGCTGAATAAAACTTCTAATTTTAAAGCACAATGAAGATGGAGTGAATATAAATATGGCCAATGAAGATATTCAGTTGATTTGAGCATATTATTCTTGTAGAAGTTGAAACTTTCATATCGATCCATGATTTTTTATACTCACAAATTATTTATCGCGATTATTAACAGATGATTTTCACTTTAACCGTTCAATCCGATAAGGGCACAAGAGAAAATTTTGTGCACTTTGATTTTTTTATCCCCGAAATATCAAATACCAAGGGAATTGCCACGTAAATTTCCACCAGAAAATTCCCGAGTACTTGAATTATAATTAATGCCACGCCAAAAAGGTCAGGATAAATTAAGAAACAAACAATTTCATTTAAGTTTCTTTAATTATAGCCTACGTTTCCACAACAATTGTTGTCCTCTTCAGGGCCAATAATTAAATTTGATTAAGCGAAACCCCTTGTTTTCTCGAAATAAATGAAACAAATATGACTTAACGAGCACATAACAATAAAATGTCAACTCATAAAAATAAAAAAATAAAAACAGTAAAATAAATAAAAACTATCACAAATTGCTTGTTCTCATAAATACGTCGGGCTGTCCCCAGTACTTGATTTGAATAACATACTGGCTCTGACTATGTTTGATACTTTTGGCAAGTACTACCTGTAAGTACAATACAAGTATTTTTGTCACTGCTGCTACATTCAGCTCGTGCCGAAAAGTGCCTTTTCGATCACTTGTGATCGAAAAGAACTTTTCAATCACTTGTGATTCAGCTCGTGTGATTGGCAGCCCTCGGCTCCGCCTCGGGCAGCCAACTTCACACTCGTGAAAATTCCGTCTCACTCGTAACGAAATATACTATTTTGACATACCCAAAACTGGTACTTATCCGAAGTCAGGAACGTTGGGGTTCGAAAAACATTTCGTACTTCTGACAAGTATTGTTCTCACTCGTTCTCAGTACCTTGTGCAGGTGAAAAGTACTTTTTTCTGTAACAATGTGAAATTAATGAAACAGGGAAAAAAAAATCAAATGCACGCACAAAAAATAATCCGTCTTGGTAGTCCATCATTCATTTTATTTCTCTATTTTTCGCCCCAGCGTAAAATTCGTCCTAATGCTTTTCATCATGAGCCCTGTGGTTTCACTGAAATGAAGACTAATACGGGAACTTTTTCACCTTCTTTTTGCTTTATTTCTCCTTTTTTCCCTTCATTCCAACATTCAGTCTGCAGTGGGCCTGTTTATTATTTCACGAACGCACTAGAATTCCGATGCTAGGGACAGGACGTATTATTACTATATATGGCTATGCGATAACGAGACAAACGTCCAACACGTGACAGTTAACACCCCTGCACCACTTCTCTCCTTTTACCCCGTACGTCTCCTACAGCGATGTGCTACCTCTGCGCTTGCCGGGAATAACTGCTCATTTCAAAAGTATCGAGCGTCTATGGACACTGGGAATTCAATGCTGCATACTGTTGCAATTTTTTCATGAACTCTGCAATTGCTATTGGAAAGTGAAGAAAATAACGTTTTTCCAACCACTAGCATCAGCTCCTCATCAAATTCAACATTGTGTGGATATGATAACAAAGAGCGGTTTATACTTGGGTGGACTATCGTTCGGTAGGTGAATTTGATCAATTAAGCAATTTATTCACACTCACTTGTCTGAATATTTTTCTATGAAGATATGGAGAACCATAATTTATATTTAAATAGAAGATGGTATATCTGTGCACGGATAATTTATTTATTCCTGACCTTACAAGATAGTTAGCCAACTTCAATTTCGTGTCATCAAAATATTTGTCTTGATTTTCAGTATCTCGATTTTTGATTAAGCCGGTGAAATCACGGACAACGTCATTTGTCAATTATTGTCTGTTTTACTAACAGCATATAAATATTATGCAATAGTATCAAATCATGATCCATCAGAGCAGCATGTTATTATTGAATAATGAGTCCGTGATGTGCCTATACAACAACAGGGGATAGATACAGGGGTGCAACTTTTAGTATAAAAAAACCCATAAATAAACTCGACCCTACTTTGCGCTATACCTCAGTTTCCTTTTACTCCGGTGCTGCAAAAATTTATGTCCAAGCACAAGTTACCCCTTTCGCAAATGCCTGCTCCCTTTCATCTGCCAAGAGTGAACTATTAAGAAGTCAAAGTAGGATGTGAAAAAAATATATAATTCGGTGCTAACTTTTATCATTTAACATAGCAGGTGAAATTCCTAAGGCAGCACTATCTAATTTTGATCCCGAGGTACATCGCCAGTTCCATGTTCTCCTCGTTCTTCTCGTTCTTATCTAGCCCATCACGTCGATTTACAGAGATTCTTCTTCGTTAAATCTCCCCTGCGTTGGCAGCAGTTTTCCCCCATTTTCATTGTGATATTAGATTTTTCCCCTCTCATATTTCTTTTCTATCTCTACAGTTGGGAAATATTTCACCCGTAGCACTGAAAAGACTGGGAAATGAGAATAAAATTCTATAAATGATAGCTGTAACCATGAACCAAGGAACTTTCTCGTGAAATGAGTGAAGAAGTTGACGATTAAATGAACTTACCAGGTGAAGATCAGTCAGAGGAGGTGCTTCGTACAATTACGATTTAATTTCACTTGGTAAGTTAATTTAATCGTTATGTTGTACCCGAATTATTGACAGCGAAAAAGCTCTTCCATATTTCCCAACTCATCCCTATCTTATTTTTCATTTTTCCGTTTTTCCCGAATTGCCCAGACATGTGGAATGAAAAGTAAATACGCGTTTGGCAACAAAAAGGCATTGATTGAGGCGGTGGCGTCTGGTTACTCAACACATTCTGTACTACTTATTTTCTGATAATTCCGCTCATGTGATTTGTCGATCCTACTGTACTAAAATACGCACAATATGCCTATGATCAACAACACGAAACTAAGCCGTTACGGAACGCAATTCACTGGCTTTCATGTTTAAGCTAAAAAATCAAAGTTGTCCATCAACTTCGACAGAGACACTAAATGCACGTTGTTCATCCCATGAAATAGTCACAGTGCAAGAATTCACGCGTACGTGTTTTCCAGAGAGAAACGAAAATCCGTTTAGTATATATGTATTATTGCGTGGCACGCTGTATACAGAACACGACATACGAAGAGGATCAACCGAACCACTCCCCGTATAATTCTGTTTGTTTATGGTCGGTCTGCCACTCGATTTTTCAGTGTAATGGACGCTTGGGTCGTGACAAACGACACTATCTGATTTTTTTTTTAACTCGCGACGACTTTTAGTTCACTACATATTTTTCTCGCACCGGTGGTTCTCCCACCAATAACCATCTCATCTTCATCGATCATTCCTCCTAGACATCCTAAGCTCCAGTGATGGAGAAACTTCAATAGTTTGGGCGGCAAAATATAATAGAAAACTGTTAAAGTAGCTCTACAGATCCATAAAATTTAAAGTATTTTGAAAGTCATCGAACATAAATAAATACTCTCATTGATCTAAGTAAGGAGCCATAGCGGCGAATATAGCTACTTGGAGCTACTTGGAACCATGAAGAACATACCTAACAGCTCGCTTGATTATATGAAGAACTTTACGAATAAAGAGAAACTATAAAATGACAGGAGCAAAAAACAATCATTAGGGAAAATTTTGTTTTGAAAGTAGTTCTGAAGTAAGAAAGATTCCATTCGAAGGAAGAAAATTTTCGTGACGTTTTATACAATAGAAATTTATATGGTATAATATCGAAACGAAGTGTTTAACTTTGCAATGAAGAAAGAAAATTAATGGAAAAAATTACAAAACAACAGAAATGAGGAAGCGGTGAGCATGAAAAAAGATGAGAGTCGTGGTGAGTAATATGAAAAAAAAAACTGGCTACAGTAGGAGAGAGCGGCGAGGAAGTTTAATTTCGCGCAGGTACATCGGCGCGGAAGCTGCTATACGATGTTTAAAAGTGCCTGCATCCGGAACACTAAATCATCAGATATTAGATGGTGTACTACGCTAGGAGACAACCCGCGCTCTCGCTCCTTTAACACCATTACTTTCATACATTTTCTTTTCTCTGTCTTACTCTATTGAATCCCCTTGAAGGTCTTTTGCACACCGCCTTTTGGCCCCAATGGGACCAAAACCAATTTTTCTTGGTGCTGTCGTCACGAGTTACGACGAAATGCAGCCGAGCTCTCACCCACAGTTTCTATAGAGAGTACAGTGAATTGGATCACGGTCCGGAAGCCAAACAGAGTCCATCGCGGTCTTGTTCACCCACCACAATTGTTATTGCTGGCACGGCAATGGTGAGGAACATACCAAACTCTTGACAATGCTATCTCTGTGCTGATACGCTTCTATCTTTTGTATTTAAAATTTCAAGCGTACAAACTTCTCAAAAATACATCAAAATTTTTTAAATTCCAGATATTTTCAGTAGCGAATTGCAATACTAGACCGAGGAAAAAAAAGTTTTGTGCGAAGAATCTCGTCAGTGAAAGATTAGAATAGAAACGACAGATGTGAGATTTTAGATGCATTTGTAAATTAATTTATTGGCAAACGTATCCTTATCGTTAATATACACGAAAAGTTGTCTCTTTCCTTTTCCTCAGTCTTTCATCTATATCTCTAGACTGGCGACACATCATATTTTGTGTATATGCTTCTCGCCCCGAAATCTTTAATAATCATTTATTCATTAAATCATGTAGTCTCGTTTTGTAACAATATTGTTAAATAGAGATCTGTTTGATTTAAGTCGTCAACTCCTTCAACTCGCAATTTATGTAAGGACTACCCATTGAATCCAGAACGCCTATAATGAAGCAAAAGATCCAGAGAATTTCCATCAGAATTTTCTCTCCTTGTACTACCAGAACTAGAAAATACTATTGCGGCTGATTACAAATTTTAAGTGAAATTAGTAGCAACTTTTGATCGGGACATTGAACTTTCTCCGAGTGTTTACAGTACCGTGACGAGAAAGCTCATATGAGATACAGAATTCATAGAGGAAATGGATCTTAAACAGGGAACAGTTACTGATTTCACCGACAAAGTCCATTCATCTACACGTCTATTCCATTATGCGTAGTATTAAATTAAGCGCGAAAGAAAAGTTAATGGGCGTTCCATATGTAGATTCACGTCTCCACGCCAGCTTTCGTAGCATTACGTTCCAAGTAATATAGCCTCTTTGTATCCATTTTATGACGCAGGTGCCATAAAGCTGCGGCGTTGGACGAACTCATAGGAGGCAAGGGCTGCAAAATCACAGTGTATGCGTCTAACTCCAACCCTCATTCTCTCGCCCAGCTTTTTGCCTCGTCTATTTTACCTTCAACGATTTCCGAGCTCTGCTAGTATATTTTTTATGGTTTACACCTGAGCGTGCAAGGTGCAAGGTGTGTATACAACTCCAAGACAGTTCAGTTCATTTTTTTGTTACTCAATTAAATTCAAGTTGAACAATAATTTCACTGGCCTCATTGATTCCTAAATTACGTTCTTAAAGTCTTTTAACTTATTCAGACGGTCAATAATTTAACGAAGATAAATTAATAATACTCAATTTTCATCTCCGAGTATGATATAATTATCTCGTCTACACAATATTTGATTAATCCATTAATTGGTGAATAAAATACTGCAATATGTAGGGAGAGACTGCCAATGTTCCGGTCACAATAAAACAGATATTGTAAACATCCTACATGAAATTACGAAGATTTTTCAAGAGTACCGTTTCTGAACATTAAAAACAGTAGATTTTATTTCAACTGCTATATTTCACTTTCATCGTAAGTTTTTCGGACCATCCTTACACCAAAACGAGTCAGGGGCGATGACTGGCTGTTCGATTAGGCTGCGATCGGTAGACGCGAATAGAATTGAGTGGATTAGAAGAGAATTGCCAATTGTTCAAGCGTTATGCATTACTTGTGAAAAAAATTACAATTTTATTATTCATAAAAAAAATAATGGAATTGTACGGAAATCCATACTTTCTGTCATAAATTTTTGCAGACGACTAAGAATTTGTTCCATAATAATCCATCGATTACAAAAAAAAAGTTGTGGTCGTTTTGTCTCAAGAAGAATTGAAAGCGAATTGTCCTGTAGATTTTCCACAAAGTAACTTTTCAGTCACTCTCCGCTTCTTGTCGAGTGACTAAAAAGTGCTTTTTCGACACATTGAGATGAAAAATATTGTTCGTAACACGTGAAAAAAGGGGTTTTTGACTCGTGGGATTATATAAACCCACAAAAAACCCATTGAACCCATTGAACCCATTGAATATAATTTCATCACTCATACGACCGACATGACTGATTGTGTCGGGTTTTTTATAAACCTCCCACTCGCCAAAATCCATTTTTTTTCACTTGTTACGAAATATACTATTTTGTCACTGCTGCTACGTTCAGCCCGTGTCGAAAAGTGCCTTTTCGTTTACTAGTAAACGAAAAG
>JAPYZN010001830.1:0-18469 GCA_030522865.1 Psyttalia lounsburyi | reverse complement strand
GAAGGAGTTGGGCGTTTTTTTTTTTATAAGGCTGGTGTGGATGTAAAACAAAGAAAAACCATTTGTAACATCAAAGGAAATAAATTCTATTCTATTCTATATATATTTAAATAGTTAAGCGCAATACCACTTGGCAAATAACCGAGACAGTGAAATTTCGGTAATATACATGGATTAATGGAAAATTGTTCAAGGCGACGTGAACATATTCACACGAAATTAATTAATGCACTCATTGTTGCATAGAAAATGCTTGGATTTTGAATGTTGCACTTGTGGATAGGAAAACTAGAATGGCAATTTTCAAGGGAGAATGGAAATGATACGTTTGTTATGCCGTATACGTTAATTAGGGAATCACCAGAAACTGGAATGCGGATATTATTAATTGGCAGCTAGGGAGAGTTGATAGTTTATCCTATAGAGAGGCAAGTGGATTTTGTGAGAATTGAGTGGGTGAATGAGACACGAGATATATAATCCAACGATTGGATAGAGATGAGGGAGATTGGAGGGAGTGAGGGCACCTGAACTCTGGTCAGGACAGAGAGGGTGAAGGGTGAAATTTGAATTTACGTTTGTATAGTGTTGTAGATGGTTGAAACTCTATAGATGGAGAAGTTGGAGGGACTCGAGCTTGGACCCCTCTTCGCTCTATAGACAGTGGTTTTAACCCACCTCCCATCTCGTTTCATCGTATCCTCTTTCTCACACCTCCATGAACTTGTATATACAAGCCCAGTAAACTCCCTCCCTTCCTCCCACCCAACCACCCACTCCTCGTCCCTCCACGGCTCAGACTTGTTTCAAGTTCCGTCTGTTTGGTACTCCTCATCCCCTTCGGGTTAGCCATGATGCAGACATTCAACGAGTAATGACAGCTCTTTCACTGGTTAATCCCACGATTTTACACTGCCCACTTGCAACTTGTTTATTTTATAATTCAAGAGATTCATAAATGAATCCGTTTTAATGCTCGGATTCTTCGAGGGAGGATTTGTCAAATAATGGAATTCTGAGATTTGTAAAAATGTACTGAGCATTCAGAACTTCACAATCATAAATAGTTTAAATTTTATCTGAGTGTTATTGCTGAAATTCCCAGTTTGCACGCGGAGAGAACATTTTTTTCAGTAAAAATTTCCGTTCCTGTTGGGTTAAGTCAGGAAATACAAAAATAAAAACAGCGAATTATGTGCGAATTATAAACTTTTCCTTCTGCTTACTCACTTCTGAGAAAACCCATAAAATAATGTCTCAACATCTCCTGATACAAACCAAACTTGGTCAAAGTGATAAATTAATTTTAGAATTTTTTGTTTAAATATTCCAACAGTTTCGTTTGATAATTCTCCAGTATTTTCGACATTCGGGAAAAATTACCCAACCCTATCCTAAAATTCACTATCTTCAACAATAATTATACACACGTCTAAACAAATTGTTTGTGTGGAATAACCAAATTTTACAGACAAGTTGGAGTTCAATTATTAACTGAAAACATTATTTTTTCCTGAATTTTTCTCTCTTTTTTTTCAATTTACAGAATTATTTATTTATCAATGTAATTTGACAAAAGTAAATCACAAAACACTAAATCTGTTTGCTATTTATCGACTTTTCCTCGTCGTGTGACTTGTTGAAAATTATCAATAATAATACCGCTAATTAAAGTCAACAAAATCCAAATACCCCCGGATAATCCCTCCCCCGAACGGCACTCCGCATCACCACCAAAGCTAACTATTTCTCGCCTATCCTGTTACCAACTATCAGCATTACCTTTGCAAAAGCTTATTCGTCATAACTTTAATTACGTCGCCCAAGTGAGCTACGTAGTACGACACAGAATTTTCCCCCGGCTGGAGCTTGTACAAACGAGCTGAAAATGAGCCGCGAAGCGCGTCGGCATAAACGAGAGAAGGCTTTGGTACAACGCAATACTTCCCCCCCCCCCCCTTCACCCCCTGTTACCAACAAGTACGCGTGACAAACCCGGTAAGAACAGACAACAGGATAGTGAAATGAAAAAGGACGTGTGAGTGAGAAAGAGGAAACTAGAAGAGGCACAACAAAACGACAATCTAGCTCCTGATACAAAACCCCCTTCAGAGTTGATAACGCCAGAGTTACAATTACTAAGTTATTAATTACCGTCCTATTACGACTGCAATGTCATGTTCCCTTGGAATATAACACGACATAACTGGAGATGAGAGAAATTGTATGATTCAAGTTTCTGTAAGTAAAATCCACTGAGACTAACACACTCGGTTGTACGGAAATTTCACTAATTTGAGGAAACTTTGTTCATAATAATACTCAAGGGTCTGCTGCATCCACCGGAAATACCGAGTTATCGGCACCTCGTGGCACATCAAAACATCCTGCCAATTAAGTTTTCGGTGAGAATGATGAGTGTGAAGAAGGCAGGAAAAGAGAGATTTACAAAGTGACTTGAAAATAAATAAATAAATAAATAAAAATATATTAGTAATGCAAAGACGATAAGAGGAAAAGAATAGAAATGCTCGATTGATGAAGGCGTGACGAGAAACCGTCTGTAAAATCACGAGACACAAACTTCTGAGGAGTGCCTCGCTGAGGCATTTGCGGAAAAGACAGACCACCTCGGAATGGACCAGTGCCATTTGTCCTCACGCTTCGCTTGTTGCCTGCAAGCTACATTTCTAGGACGAAAGGTCCTGGTATCCAGGACAACCATTCACGTATATATATTGTTAGAGAAAGTAGAGAGTCAGAGGTAGATAGAGAGCCAACGGTAAAAGAGGAACGAGTGAAAAAGGAAGAGTGGAGGACACTCGAGTATCGTGAATTCAATGATATCGAATCTCAACAACCACATTGAGGGAATCAAATATTTGTGTGTGTGTGTGTGTGTTTCAATATATGGGTGAATGTGTGGTGGCCTGTTCGTTTGAGGTTGTGGGGGGACGCCTCTTCAAGGTGAAACAAATGCAAGTGGATTTAAAGAGATGTTACAAGTGCTCGCTGATATGTAACTCTCAATGCTCAGCAATGTTTCCGAAAAGTAGACAAAAAAAAATGTCTAGTAGTTTTCAGGTTCTCAGGTCTAGTATTCTATATGGAAATTTATGGATGAGTTTTTTTTTATCTACGTATGGTAAAGACTACTCGGAGAATGTCATCAATTAATCAAACCCGGCGCGTGCCGGAGAAAATCCTGTGTTCGAATCCCAGTCTGGATTATCCATTTTTTCAGTAAAAATTACTTAATTCCGGATCCCATGCAAAGGTTTCCTGGGACGCGCCAAGAATATGGTGTGCTATAAAAATTCCCATCTTTAATATAAAAAGCGAAAAAGAGAAAGAGAGTTGATCTTTCAATATTAAACCTTTTCACTGGAAATTAAAAAATCTCCGCCAAATTTCCATTAATTTTCTGTGAAAGTTTTCCAACTCGCCTGGAAAATATAACAACTACTTGTTGAAATATAGGCTGAGAACTTCACGAGCCTCAACTCTCCTGCCTCTCAATATCTACATTTCACCTTTACATCACTGAATGCGTCAAGACATGGGGAAAAAAAAAGCTGCGAGTGTTGTTCCCTTCCGGATTCTCTGGAATCACTGAACTTTGTTTCCAACAATTGAGAATCATCCCCGAGGTTCTTGGCTGGCCAACCACAACGTATACACATCGATAACCCAAACCCACAGTGTGGGAGGTCATACAGAGAGTGATTCAAACCAAGATCGTTAACAGGATTTCATCTGCTGTCTCTCTCATCCCCTCGCATTCACCCAAAACTTGTCAGAGAGATGACTGGAATAACCCACTCGTACCCAATTCATGAAGACATCTCCAAGTTAAACCCCAGTATTCAACAAGACTAACATTTCTTGATAGCCACTAGGCGAAAACTGGCCATCGATCCACTAATTTAATCTTCATTCCCCCGATTTATTTCACAAACAGCTACACTCACCCATTATCGTCATTGCACACGCCAATGTTCATAAAACAGTCATTACACTCTGTACCAAACATGATGTCGAGTCATGTCAGAATGAATTATCGACGCCCTAGTAGACTTCCGACATGGTCTCTCTCTCTCTCTCTCTCTCTCTCATTTCTCTGCTTACTTATGTATATCGCTTTATGTGGTTTACCACGTTGTTTAATTTGTACAATATAATGTACAGCAATAAATCAAATCAAATCAAAAAAATCAAAAATCTCTCTCTCTCTTGGCGTTGAAATAGAAAGTCCGACAGTTTACTTCTCTCTCGGCAATATTTTATTTTATGTATATATTTTTTTACTCCATATCTTCGTGTCCGGCCCCATTCCAACCTTTCGTGCGTGATGCCAAGCGGAAAATCTCAGCCGGAAATATCCACAAAAGTGATTTCCATTTCACGGGTGAAAGGAAAGGGACACATATGGATTGGTAATTCAAGAATTTTTTTTTTTCAACCCAAATTGCCCGGAATGCGTGTAACATCATCGGATGGTACTCATGACAGCTCTTACTCAACGTCACAACTTCTCAGATGATTTCCTCAATTCTCAATTTGTCTTCTCTGCGAGAATTACCCCAGAGAAAGTTTTCCACATGATCAAATTGCATTATGTCGATGGTATCAACATCAAGCGTCATTCCTCGAGTGAGAAAAATGTACTGACAAATTGCGTTTTTTTTTTTTGGTCAAGTGACTCTCCAATTGTGCCTCAAGTCATTGAGTATTTAAAAAATAGAGGGGGAGAGAGATTTGGGAAGCTCTTGCCTTACAATTTTATTTTTCCTGTGTAGTGAAAAATGGAAAAATTAATATAAATATTTGCGGGTTCGTTGCAAGTTTATTAAAGATTGAGCCCCCTTTCCCCATTGAAAATTCTGATTTTTTAAATTACTGTGAACTCGTAAGACCTGCTGAAGCTAGAGTTACTCTAAATCAACGAATAACGAAGGGTGAATAACTTTCGTCTCTCAATTCCAATGGTTTGGTTTCTGTAGAAATTATTTGACACAGTTCTCCAGAAATTCTGTTCAAACATGAAAATCTGGATGTAACGTAATTCATTAAATTCCGGGCATGACTTGCGCCAAGTGCACTCGTTATAGCCTTTCAGAGGTGTTGAGGTAGCTGGCGTGAGACGTGAGTATAAAAAGCTGTTGATGTTTTTCCCTCGTTATCAGGTAAATATCAATTGCAACTACGATAACTGAATGAATTAGACAGTGTTAGGAAAAAAAATAATAATTTCACGGGATGTTGGCTCGTAATGTTTTGGAACACAAAAACAAGAAAAGCCAAAATCCAAATAATACACGGAGAAAAAAAATTCAAGAAAAATTACGAAACAAGTCACGTAATCTGGGAGTTTTAATTTGACGCACCGGAACGACAATTTTTACTAAAAAGCTCTCTCTCTCTCCCTGTATTTTTTACACATCGCGGGACTACAATACTCGCGATTACCCTTAAAATCAAACGACAAATAATTACGATCATGCAACAAAAGAAATTACATTTTAAAAATGAGCAGTTAGTGCCATCATTCGTCCATTGTCCGTCATACACGCAACTTTATAGATTTTTTCTCTCATTAAAAAAGAAAAATACACTGATATTACGACAATTGCCGAGGTTAGAGCTCAGTTTACGTGCATATAATCCCCCCCCCCGCCAGTTGAGCATTTGAGAAACCGATGCGATTCTCAGAGATTGGATCTGACCAACTCACCTATTCCAAGTGAGGACGGGGGTGGCGGATAAAAATCGTATAAACGAAGGGACAAAGGTGAAAAAAAAAAGAGTCCAATCGGATAATCAAGTCACGTAAAAAAAAAAAGGCAGGCGAGAGGTTGGTATTATACAACAGTAGGAGGCAAGCACTTGTTTCCTCATTTTGGGAATTTGATATTCGTGGTACGTATCCAATGCCCAGCGACAAGTAGACAAACGTGAAAGAACAGGTTGGGTTATAGAATGGGAACCCCATTTCTAGAGGTGGGTGAGAGAGATGAAGAGAGATTGGACATTGGTATTGGAGTTTTAGCAGATTCACACTTTTCTTTGGTTTGTTGCCAATGTAAAGAAATCAAATCAAGACAGTACGTGATAGTACAGTACTTGAGACGTGAAATTAGAAAAGAGGAGGTCAATGCCATGGATAAATTTAGGTACATAGAATTTTGTAATAATTTACTCTGTACAGTATAGCTAATGCTTCACTCCAATTTTTCAACATATTAAAATTTCTGTATGCGAAAGAACAATTTACTTTGAGACTGGAGAATTTTAATGTAAACCTTTTGATAGGTTGAACTTGATAATTTCGTTGAAACGTTAATTACGAGATTAAATTCGTAATTTATAATCTCAATCCCATATTTTTCTTGATTGCGATCGTAAATGACGAATTGAGAAGTGCAAATTATGATTTTAAAAACATAAATTACGAGATTGCTCTCGTAATTCACGTAATGAAAATAATAAAATATGTATGACGTCGTAAACAACAAAAATTATCATTTTGTAAATAAAAAAATAGTCACGTGACTTGATTTTTCGACAATATCTCGAAATCGGGGAGAGACAGCAGACTTTTCTAGCCTTCTATACAAAACATTCTCACAAAAATTGTTGTACCTCGAAAAATTTTACTTATCGACTACTGTATCGATTGTCAAAATTGTCGCATGACGATTGTACAATTGACAATTTCAAAAGGATAAATTTTCTTTTCAAATCTCGTATTCCCCGGGATAATTTTTCTGCGTGCCTCTGCATTTATTAAAACTTCAAAAAAATTGAGAAAATTTTGTTTTC
Organism: Psyttalia lounsburyi; assembly: GCA_030522865.1. NCBI lineage: Eukaryota > Metazoa > Arthropoda > Insecta > Hymenoptera > Braconidae > Psyttalia > Psyttalia lounsburyi. The sequence goes on along the minus strand of JAPYZN010001830.1, from coordinate 11,647 downwards.
ATGCTTAAAAAAATTAAATAAAAATTGTATTTGTATTAAATTCTCAATCAACCAGCAAAATTCTCGCCTTCCTGTTCGATTATCATTCACCATGGAAAATTCCGTAATAATTCCAACTCAATTTAGGTAAAACCTCAAAACCCACTTTCCCTTTGCCTGTTTCGGGAGAAAAAAAAACCCTCACAACAAAGTGAAAACCATAAAAATTATAACGTGATTCAAAGAAAATGGTTCGAATTGAATTACTAAATTGAATTATTCCCTCTACCAGGGTAGGTCAAAGTGCGGTCACAGTTTAATCGCATATAATCGCAATTTTATCATCGGTTATACAGCAAATGGTACGATCATAGTTTAAAAGGAAATGGTGGCCATAGAGGGCCGAATAGGTATTTATCAATGCTGCATGGTAGAATAATCGGAGATAATTAAAATTGGCATGTATTTGTCGTTGGACGTTATAAGGCTCTCACCACAAAGAGTTGAAAAAAAAAAAAAAAAACCTCTGGTTTGGAAATTCAGAACAGTGCAAACACATCCCACAATGTATTACCCAAATATGATTAAACGAAAAGCCCTAATAGCGCTATTTCTCCGACAGAAACAATTAAAATCCATTGATCCGATTAAATGTCACGTGGTACCGGTGGCATTACGTTTTCACTATTAAAACGTATCGAGTATTGCCCCCCTCCCCGCCCCGGCCTTTCTCCCACCCCCTTTCGTACACACACGTCTGCAGTTAAACGTGATATAGACATGTTACGCTTCACCAGGTTGTACCTGATATATTTATGGAGTGGCATTCGTCCGAGCGTTATGCCCACCCATTTTGTCCACACGTGCACAACACATCTTCAACGAAAAATTCCCAATTGGGCTGTACTGTAAAACAACTAAACCAAAAAAAAAAAAAAACGGGAAAAAAAACGATAGTAAACAAAAATCGAACGCTGTAAATAAAAAATCGAGCAAAAATTTACTGCTGCGATCAAGTTATTTATTGGGGGAACAGAAGAAACAAAGGGCCAGCGCACGTACACTAGAACGGTATTTCATCGTCTCCAACTACGTTCCCAAGCGTGGTGTATAACATTTTTAAAAATTCGATTGTACTACCACGAAGCCAGTTGGCCGAATGACGCCCTCTCTTCACCCTTCTTTCATTCAATTCTCTTCCTCCTCCGCCCACCCCTGAACATTGCCAATTTCGTTTTAATTGCGAGAGAGTTGACCAGAACGATTCTGCTTTACCTCGCATTTTCATACTCGCACCGAGTAAATAAATAAGGAAATTCAATTTTAAAGAGAATCGCCACGAATGATAATCGAGAGAATTTAATTTTTCAATAAATGAAAATAACAATTCTATTGATAATTCAATTAATAAGAGGGTATTCGTTCAAAAGACTATAAAGAAGATTAATTATGAATGACATGCCTTAATTGGGAATTTTTACAGGGAAAAATGTGTCATTTATATATTTATACATATATAAATATATATATTTTTAAATATTCATTAATTGTTAGATTGTTTTCAGAAATTAGCTGCGAATCAAAAATCGACGCGAGGGGAGACAGACTATTTTGAAATTCAAGAGATTCTAGCCTTTCTTGTTGTTTACAGGCGGCAAAATGGAGTTCATTAAATTGTCGGAATGCACACATTCTTAATTTATTTCTCCCTAATTTCAAGTCTTGCCGAACAATAAAAAATTCTAATAATTTTCCACTCTAAAATCCGTATGAAGCAAATAAATAAGAAAACTAAATGTCCAAGAGATCCATCACTCTTCCTGAATTCTGAATAAATGATACCATATCCACCCAAAATAATATAACGAAAGAAAAAAAAAATATATTTAATTGAATTTACCAGCTCAGCCCGATTATATTGATTAAAAAATCAATCTCCAATTCGCTAAATTGAATCGAACTATTTTTGCAGAAACCGAATTTCCCATTAATACATTTTCAGCAATATCCCTCTATATTACGCTCGTCCAGCCATACCCGTGTCTAACGAATGATATCCTTTTGATGTTGTCCACATGGGGATGAGCGCAACTCCGACCAAAAAAAAAAAAGAAGAAAAAAAAATACCGAAACCAACGAGAATGAAAAAACGAATAAACCTGAAAATACAAACAAGCGACATTGCGGAGCGGATTGTAACACGAGTAGATACATAATAGGTTTATAAAAATTCATAGCGAGTCTAGTGAACCGAGAGTTTTTATTATAACCCAGAGATACACGGTAACCGACAATGAAGAGAGAGTGAGAGAGTGAGCTCATGAATCCACAGTACTAAAGAGAAACGATATTTCATGTATTCAAGATAGAAGATGGCCCAAGCGCAAATAATGGAAATATGTTAAGCAGTGGTCGTTGAAATAGCCTAGGCGTGTGTTCCTTTGCCCCCACTGTCCAAAGCGCCTCCATTTACGCCCCCATCCTCCTCAAAAGTGCCGTCTCTCTTAAAACGCAATCCCCCTAAAATTTCAAAAGCCCCAACCTCTTTCACCCTCTCCCCCATTAATCCACACTACAATTTAATTATCTTTTCTCTCTAGTCCTCCTGACAAGATGGATGGTCCTGGCCTCATCAAACATAACCACAGAGCTGCCAGATGACACCGATGAAGACCTGAATATGGACTTTGAAACCTTCAAAAGTACGATAAAGCGCTACAGAAGATTAATCCCTTATCTAAGCCATTATGTAGCGAATAATAATGTAAACCAACAAAGTCAGTACGACGATACCGGCCCCAGCATTGCCCGAGTTCCCCAGCCCGACCACCTGAGATCACCCGGCCACCAAACCACAATCATTAAACAGGACAAATTTGTCCCCTCCGTTCAATATGATCCGAAAGCCATTGGAAGTGATAACGATTACTTTACACCATTACGATACACCAAGCCAACCTACGAGGAGTACTACAGAAATTACGAGCGAAGACCAGTTTATCAGCCGGAGATAACGACACCCAGCGTCCAGGAGACCAGATACTATCAGCAAGAAAGACGACCCCAGAGCAGCAATCCCTATCTTACCCAACACAAACAGAAAGTTCCAAACATCTATCGTGACTACTTCCTCGATTATCAAAGACCGACTCCAGTATCGAGTCAAGGAATTCAAGACTACTATCCAGTCGAGGACTTGGAGCCTGTAAAGTACGTCAAGATAGAGCCACCTCGTGCCTACCAGCCTCAACACCAACCACAAGCCCAACCCCTCAGACTTCAACCCCTTCCTCAACGTCGACCAATCTATCAGCCAACAACTCCAGTAATCGACAATGAGAGCATTCTCAAAAGCCTACAGCTGACAAATCAGCTACCCGAGATGCTCAACAGAGAGAACATTGATGCAAGCCTTAAGACACTGGCTGAAATATTGAGTCTTTTGCAAGGCCCGAGGAAACCCGATAGTGCGCCATCGCATTTGTCAGAGCCTGTTGTTTCACCGAATATAGAGAGCTACAGTGATTCAAAGATTCGCTACACAGCGCCAAAAGTAGTGACAGAAACTAGATACCAGGCAACCCCATCACCTCCCATTGCCCCTCAGCACACCAGATTTAAGAGCCCAACATACGAGAATAATGGAAAATCCAAGTTGTCTGGTTACTCGGATTACGGCGTTAAGAGTCAAAATTTTATAGAATATTATCAGCCGGTTGTTCAAGATATTGATGAGAATGGCAATGCTCATGATTATGACAGTGGATCTTATAAAATTCATGATAATCAGGATTACGAGGAGGCTAGGCCTTACAAAACACGTGGCAAACCTTATAACGCACCGACTGGAGAGAGTTATGAGATAAACGAGGATGTTGACGAGATGGAGGACAAACGAGTGACAACAACTCCTCAAACACCCAAACACTTTCAGCTTGCGGAGGGCTTCATCGATGATGCCCTCGATATTCCAACAATGGCAATCAAGTATGGTGCTACTAGGGGAAAACCCGGTATCGATTATCCAGCTTATGCTGTTATACCGGAGACTAATTTCAACTGCAAGGAGCAGAGGTACAAGGGATTCTTCGGGGATCCCTCCACCGGATGTCAAGTGAGTACTGATACAGACTTTTGGAATTTTAAATGAGATAGTGTGGGAATTACATAATTTTCCTTCCCTTTCGCGAGTAGCGATAGAAATACTTGTTTAATTTTCTCTGGAGTACGTATTTTTTAATTTCATGGAAACGAAAAAATGGGGCTATCGCAGGATTTTTTTTTAATTCAAAAGACGTCAATTTTTATTCGGAGATCATCAGAAAATACTCGGGTATATTTTAATTTCAGAAGAGATGAAGTTACTCGGTCACAGAATAAATGGCCTCTAGGCTTCGTAACTTAAACGGGTTATTTAAATTATTAAAAAGAAAGTTATAATTAAAAAAAAATAATTTTCCAATTATTTTTCTGGATTTGCGTAAAAAAGAAACTTATTCTATTTCAACACTTTCCCCTTAAATTCATAGTCACGATTTTTCTAGGATTCATGTTGATATCAGGATTAATTTTATTTCCTCAGGTTTGGCATTATTGTGACTTGAACGGTGGTAAATCCTCCTTTCTCTGCCCGAATGGCACAATATTCAGCCAACAAGCACTCACTTGTGACTGGTGGTTCAATGTCAAGTGTGAATCGACAACTCAATTGTACGTACTCAACGAGAGACTGTACAAATTTATTCTACCAATTATGCCCAAGTTTCCCGAGGATTTCAGCGGTCCAGAAGTGGATCGTTATCTTGAGATGAAATTTCGAGAGATGGAAGCCAAAATGAAGGCTAAAAAAATGAAAAAGGCGATGGAAAAGAAGAAGCAGGAGAAAACAACGATGAGCACTGTCGAATAGTGCTGAGTAGTTGTGAGACTACAACAGGGGCCAATAGTGGATCTTGTTTCATGTTTCGTTGCCATGAATATCATTCTCGTAAATTCATTCGGAATTTTCCTATTTTCTTGTTTTTCTTTTTTTTACCTTTTTCCCACTCCAGTGAGTGAGAAGTACATGAAAACGGGTATGTCGATAATCAATAAGTATTTGTCTATTCCTCTAGTCATACTTGTACTTATTTGTTTTTTCTTATTATTTTTATGAGACTGTACTTGATCCACCCCTTGAACTGCGCTATTCAGTACCTAACGATTGATTGTTGATCGATTATCTGTTGATTGAGAGCAACGGTTGGATTCCACGTATTTCTCAATATTAGTTATTCATTTACGGTGGGGGGTAGCAATTTTTGCAACTCTTTGGGGATTTGAAATAATGTTTAAATTTATCCGGTGATATTTGAGATGGTATAAGAGGAGAAAGAAGGGCGTGTAATCACTTACGAAATTCGGAGCGGATGGTTAGTGAGAAAGTTCATGAAAACTTAGGAGACTTACCTGGAAATAGAAAAAAAAAATTGTTAAAACTCATTTCAAATTCAACAAAATATAAGTATAATAAAATATCTAAGCCCCTCGGAATGTTGTAAAAGTTTCTAAGATTCTCTGAATTATTTTTTACGAATTCAATAATTTTTTGACAATTGTTGGACATTTTACATAAATTTTTAAAAGCTCCAAATAATATTTTAAAATTCTCGAAGTACTCAGTTTTTAAATTCAATGGAGAAGTTATTGTTACTGATTACCCCTTCAGTCTAGTGTATAATCCAGACACTTTTCAATGGCTATTGTCATGAACCGTACCTAATATTTTTAAGTATCGAGGTGGTGAACCGTTTAAACCGTTTATTTATTGTAATTTTTTTCTATTTTTTTACTCTATTAATTCTATAAAGAAAGACAGATATCCGAGGGTTTCTCACTCCAGCAGTGTCATTGAAATCTTTAGAATTATTAAATCAATTGGATATTGCTTTATAATTATTGGATAAATTCTTGTCAATTACCTTTCTGGAATCTCGCGTGAGGAGGAGAGTGCCGCCGAGGTTGGAATATGCTTCCTGAAACTCCTCCAGGATCTGACGATTCTGAAAATATTATTAAAATAACATCAATTTTCAAATGTAAAAAATTTATCATAAAAGTGAATAAACGTGTGCTGATTAAATTTATTGGGCGCTTGTGCTTTACCTTTTCTCTGAGTCTGATTACAGAATGAGGTCGATGAATATCAATGCCACACTCTTGACAGCAGGGCTCTTCACAGTTGTCGCACCACTGCTTAAACTTCAGGTCTTTATGTTTATCGCAAAACATTGGCAGATCTACCAAATTTGCTATACTAGCATCGAGTGGAGTCATCATGTGATCTTTGTTGGTTTTGAATACGTGCAACTGAAATCAATACACAAAAATCGAGAATGCAGTGAGAACAAAAAGCGGAATTAATTCTGGATGACTATCCCCAATAATCAGTATTAATGAAAATATTGATTTTCTTTTGTACATGAGAGATGATGTTATTGTCAACTTCAATACCAATTTTAATCCACCAATTCCAATATTATTTATTGTTAACTCATTATTTATTAGTTTTGTGTACCAGTATCTCATGTTTTCGGGTTACCCGATTCATACAGAATTTTATGAAGAAACAATGACTCAGTAAACAGAATAAAATGTCAGAGAGCAGTTTTTTCCATTTGTCCTCAATTTAGAGCGTCTATAAAATTTTAATTGCCGAAAAAAAAAAACATCTAAAAATTGAATTGAAAAAACTATGAATAATTTTCGATTTTCCATCTCCTGAGTCATTAAAATATCTCCATAAAAATTTATTTCAAGGGATAATATCAGATTTTTATCAGACAATTTTTCCAATAGCAACCAAAAAAGTATTTCCGATTACATTTGAAATGTATTAAATTAATATAATAAAAAAAAAATTGTAAGGATAATAAAGTGCAAATGATGATATCTACTGTCATCATTTGCACTTTATTATCCTTACAATTCAATGAAAATTCTAGAAAAAAAATTCAATACACTTACACTGGCGAAACACTGTCTGCAGTAAGCATTTTTACATGGTAGGCACTTGACCGTCGCTACATCCCCACACTCATGACATCGTTCAGCGACAGTGCACTGTTGAGCCTTCAACTTGAGTGACTTCTCGAAATTGAGATTAGGGTCGTCATGGTAGATCAACTTCGACTTGTTGATATTCAACAATCCCACCACATAAACATTGGCCATTAGCTCATCCATCTCACCACCACCAGGAACGGGTGGTGTGTCGTTGCAGATAGGGCAGGCCTCGTGTGCCCTGACCTTCGAGCAGGTATCACAAATTGCATGTCCACAGGATCGAACCAATGGCATTACACTTCTCCCAAATCGACAGCGATCTATTAAAAAAAAAAGACAAGAAAAACCATTTGAATAAAATAAAAAATTGCTTGAACAAATAAATAACGGCTACCCACAACTCATAATTAAGTCATAATCTATGACGTATTAATTCTGTTATCCTCTCCAAGAATATAATCGATAGAAGAAAGAATAATTGATAGAACCAAAAAATTGTAATCAACAATAACAGAAATAAAATGCAAATGGCGAAGAAGAAATTACCAAATGTCTTGTCCGTGCCGGCTTACAAATGAAACTGAACTGGATAAACGAAAATTCGGACACTCACTACACCCGAAGACTAAGGCATTGTTATTGTTATGGTTAAGGTAAAATTCTATTTCCATTGAATTTACTCTGTCCCTTCAACCAAAACAAAAATAATAAGCAAGGAAACTGAATGAAAAATGTAAACAGAGTGAACAAAGCCACAAAATGAAATAAAACCTTAGTTCCCATTTCATTCCAAAATGTATCCGATTCATTTCCCGACGCTCCAATTCCGAGAACCGTTGGCGTTATAAAATGAAAACAAATGAATACCTCCTCGGAACAAAGTGTCTGAACAAATATAATCCGTGAAAATCCCTCATCAAAAAATGTCAAGAATTTGTTTTTCATGTAAAGCACTCAAGCCATCACAGCTTATTCATGTCAAGAATGCATCTGATAATATTTCCCGAGGAAAAATTGACAAAGGCCGCGATCCTCGGTGCTCTTCCACGAGACAACAAGAAAATGCGTTCATGTATCGGGCCTTTGTTACGCCATAGACGCCACATACCTTTGATGACGAAGTTTTTTTTACAGAGGACGCAGCAAATGTTCTTCATCTTGATCTCAAAACGCCCGTAATTATTGTCAGATGAGTCTAGTGTCGGTATTCGCCTGTGACTCTTTTTTGGTGTGAATGTAAACGACATCGTTACACCCTCGAATTTACGTGTGAAAATTAATAACTGGCAGACGACTTTTGACGTGATCCGTAAGCCGGTCACCGGCACGATGACACGAGGGAGAATACTCAAGAGCCCACGCGTCTCCCCTTGAGACTTTGTTTTCTTTATTCAGCCAATCGTAGGCTCGACACCGCACGGCACTCAGCGGAAGGGGGGAACAAGGGATTCTTTGTCCTATGTTCGCGCGGACTGCGAGGGAATTTGAATGTTTGGTGAGGGCTTTTAAAATGTTATTTCGCGTATAGAAATTTAGGATCTCTACACCGAGAGAATTTTTTAAGTAACAATTATCCTTTCGTTGGGTAATTGACTAATCCTTTCGTTGGGTAATTGGCTTTATCAACGTTTGAGAAAAATTACCCAATCGCGTAATGAAATTCACTCTCTTCAATAAAAAATTATGGCAGACGTTTAGACAATTTTTAGCGAGGGGTAAACCAATTTTACGGAGAAGTTGGTGGAATTTTTTACGGAAAACTAGATAACTTTTATGAAGTAGTCAACAAAAATTATCCACACACATTGAAAACTTTCATTAAGGAGGCAACAAATTTTTCTAAAGCGTCAATTGAGTTCTACTCAATTTTACTTAATTTTTTAAATAATTAATTAATTCAGTATCGCCGCAAAATTCTTTAGAGTTGCTATTTAGATTGATAACGGGGCTCGAGTGTTGGACGAAATATTTAATTTTTTTTCTCAAGGGAAAATCAATAGAATTACTATTTTTCATACTATTTTTTTCCACCATAAAGATTCAAAATATGGATGATAAAACATTACCAATTAATAAACAATAACGTAATTAAACTTTTCATATATATTGACGTATCAATCGAATTATTCATTTGTGAACAATCTTAAAGCAGAAAAAAATTTAATTAAAGACAGAGTGTCCTTGAATTTGAACGACGACAATAAATCCATTCGCAACCAAAACGAAATCAGAATGACTGGAGCTCGCTAAACAAATACTCAAAATTGATAATTAAGTTTTCAGGATCAATAGCTGTCGCCATTCGCCGAGAACATCCTAATCTATACCCTCCCGTTCACTTAACTTCCATAATTACGCGCCAATGTAACAAGGTTCTCCGAAGTTCCGCGAGATGGCAGCGTCCGAACGATTTCCACCACGACCTGATACCACTCCTCTCGCAAAAGGCGCGAACCGTCGACGACGACCCAACGACAAAAAAAAAGAAGGAAAGGTTTGCGAAGCTATGCGGACTGCCATCCGGGTCTAGGTGCGGCTTCTAGGATTCGCTATGATTCCCAACGACATGTGCCGGTTCAACGGTGAGTAGCTGTATACCCCGATCTCCTCGAGTGGTGGGAGACGCCAGAGAGGAACTGCGAATCTCACCTGAGATGTTCAACGAGACGGACAGAGACAGGTAAGACGAGAAGTATTTCTAAGTAGATGCCCTCCATCTCTTTCTTTGTTGATAATACCCCAGGTGAAGCCTCATCGCCAACTGCTCGGCGAACAAACTGGAATTCAGGGAAGGAACAAATATTACCGAATCGGCCATATTTTAGTCGAACTGGGAGGCTTACTTCCAAAATGGAGATTCTAATACATTACCAAATTAGTTAAATTGCCTCTCTGCTGTTACAAACCTCAGAGCAATGGATTTATGAACATAGGGGACAGTGGAGGAAACTGGAAAAATCAGGGAGCAATGTAAAGTTCTAGAAAGACTGCCAATCGTCACGTCAATTCGACGATCTGGTTCCGAAAAATTACTCATCCGCCCGAGACCTCATGGCTCCCAGACTCATGGCTATTCTCCGCTCTCCCACAAAAACTAAAAACAAAAGATTTTTCGGTTGATTGAAACCGCCGATTTTTTTTCACAACGCCGGGCAAAAGTTGTAAATTGAGTTTCACATTTTCTATCCTCATTGTAGATCAAATATTCTGAGTAGGGGAACGGGGGAGACGTAAGGTCTAGGCTACTCAAGGTCACGGGTACCGCGCAAAGTCTATCTCCCCACTCCGTTTACATACACGTTTTCACAGTTACATTATTCCAGACTTTAAGAATATTCTGCCTATATCCGTTGCTTCTTATATCCCCTTAAAAATAATTATCACCACATCTATCAATGACCGCATTACCAAGCCTTAATTCTTTACCTTTTGCTATTGTTTTTCAACAATTGATAAAAATTCGGGGATGATTACAAAAAAGAATCAAATCTCAACCGTCGAAGACTGCATATTAAATTATATTATTTGTTTAAACAATCGATTCGACCCCCACTGGCCTAGCTTCTCAACGTTTGGCCCAGGATTTTAAACAAAAATGAAAGGATTTGCCATAATCAAGGTCGGGCCCTTCGTGATTCCCTTTGACCAGTTTATTATAGATACCTTGAAGAGCCAAATGACTTATCCTGCAATCGTAAAAAATGCATCTCGACAATTGGGTGATATCTCTTGTCTTCCCCTCTACCGCATTGAAACGGATGAGGAGTTCTCCTAGCAAGTCTGCAGCATCGATTTATCCATAAAAATTCTAGCCCCTCCCCCGTCCTCCCTATCACCCAGCTATTACTTCCTGCCCGGGACTTGATCCTCGCTCGACGTATTCCACGAGTGCAATCTCGTCTCAACGATATACCAAGCCCAGAACACAGAGTAAGTGCGTCACTCTCCTCCGAATTACCTCTTTTTCAAAGGGGAGAAATAAAAGGGAGAATCGATTTACTGGGGTGAGGGGGGAGGGCAGTTAGGAACGGCGTGGGATTGTGGAAAAAGTTTTTTTAGGGGAGGGTTGGGAATGTTTGGGGGACGTCCTCAATGGATGTCCCATGGACGAAACAGTTTCAATGGTTATTGGATGAACGAGATTGAGGAGTGATTTTCCTAGTTGTCCGTTTTTCCCTACTTCTGATAGGAATGAAAATTGTCAGTTATTTATAAATTAAAAGTTCGGAATAATTGATTTTTTAGGATATTTTATAAATATCAAGGATCGTTTGAATTAAAATTGATGCTTAGAATGGAAGATCTTTAACCAATGACCCGGGCGACGATGGGACATTGCCGATGGTAGACAGACACTGGACCAATGTCGGCCGCCTCCTACCAGGGGGCCTATTCTCGAGTTGTGCGGAGATAATTCCGCATGTGGAAGTGGCGGGGTCCGCACTTCACATGTGCGTGCATCGATTTCCGCATTTCAAATGTGCGAGCGCCGGTTTTCACACTTCGATCTGAGTCTCGCACTTGGCATTTCTGGAACTCCCTTGATATTCATTCTTTCGTTAAAATGAATAAAACATTGAAAATGGGTAAGGATAAAATTACGAAATGTTATTTTTTATATGAA
>JAPYZN010001829.1:0-17131 GCA_030522865.1 Psyttalia lounsburyi | reverse complement strand
CATTTCTCCCCCTGTACCCTCCCAATTATCAATAAATGATCTGCACATCCCCCACCCCACAAACTTGTACATTTCCCGTCAAGTTCACACTCATTGGCTCGACCCACCCACTGCTCCACCTCGAGGGCACTCGGTTGGCCCGATTTTTTCGCAAACATTGGAACAAGAAGATTTAAAAAAATGCCAGGCCACAACAAGAGAACCAAAGGAAAATATGGACTCCGAGTAAACTCGGCTAGTTTGCGCTGAAAAGCTGAGGCTGGAGCACACGCTCGTGGCATTATTTATTTATTGGCTTCGTAAGTTGCCAGTTTACACTGGAGGAGGGTGTGTTATACGCGAGTGTTGAAAGAAAACCATCACGAGGAAGAGCAAACTGAGAGACTGAAAACGAGCGCGGTAAGGCAACGTTTTCTCAAGTAGAAAAAGACGACTGGGGTAGGGCTGAACTGTCGCCACACCTTTGGCTGTATCGCTGTGAGTTTGCCCGAGGGAAAATACTGTGGGGGACAACAGAAAAGTCCTTCGGCCGTGAAAACTTGAAAGGGTTTTGTTATACTCAATCTACCTTACATCCTTACCTCCCCTACCCTCCGCCTCCCTCCAGCCCACTCTGTGTTTTCACAGGGTAAACTCTCTCTCTCTCTCTCTCTCTTTCCCTCTTGGAGGTATCTCGTGGGTCTCGTCATTCATGGGAAAAAACTTGGTCGGTGTATTCCCGAGGTGTACTCGATCATACGGATAGAATGTTAAAGGTGATAGAAAAAATGGTTATTGAATGAAATGAAATTGCGGGGATATCTTTTCGCGGGGGAGTAGAGAAAAGTTAGAGGGAAATTTTAACTTCTTCATTACCGAATTCATTCACTTATCTTCACTTTTTTTAATGTTGAATGATTGAGTGGAGTGGAATGGGGGAGACCTGAAGAATTTGGATTTTTTGGCGAGGTAGCGATATGAAATACTGAGAGCTTTCGTTTTTGAATTTTTTTTCAATATTAAATAAATTATGATTACTCAATCAATTCCATTTTCAATACGTTAAAATAAAATATGGTCCATTGAAAATTTAGCTGATAATTTCCTGGACCTCAAAAATACCACAAAAAATGCGGCCCCGCATTTTCTTTATCAAACGAATCATCCACATTTAAAAACAACCGCCGTAAAATCATTTATATCTCAGGAGTATCGTCAACGCGCTGCAGCATCGGGCTTGTTTAAATTCCCCCTACCACCCCCTATTTGCATTTGAGCCCTGTTTGACGTGAGATTCGAACGGGAGAAATATACCGGCGCACGGCTCGCTGATAAGCAGCAACGAGGTAGCTAACGAAAAAAAGGGAGGAAAAAAAAGTTCGTCGGTGTGGGAAAAAAAATGCCATCGGAATAGGATATGCGTCCTCTCGTCTACGCGGAGGTTGAAATCGCCATCGTAAAACGGGGAACATCGGGGCAGAAGGGGGGGGGGGGTGGATGGAGGGAGGGGGAGGGGGGTTTGCATACCGATAACCTGAACGAACCTAGCGTGAACCTCGTCGCGTACAACTTCCCTTCTCTCACTCCCTTGCCATAACCCAGTCCCAGTGTTATACGTGGCGGCTGACCCGATCGATGTCAGTTGAAGTGGGACCATTTCGCTGGCTTGCATCGTCCAATGGGACAACGTATTCTCGCGTGTGGCTAAAGCGTGCTATGATGAGTGGAACGGAAGTGTGGCGAGATCGATTATACGATCGAGTGTTGGAATGATAGGGAGATGTTTAGGAGTGAGGGGATTCGTAAACTGCGCGACTGTATACCACTCGTCATTCAACAATACGTCCCTGTGATTTACGAGCGTCAGTCATTTTTTTTTCACTACCTCGACATTTTGTTCTATTGTTATTTGAGGGGGATAAAAAATCGAGAACGGTAGGTGGCACTCGGAGTGGGTAGATTGAGGCTGATTGATGGGCATTCTTAATTGGGTGGTGAAGATGTTGAATCAGGGGGTCTTGGTGGATTCTTGTACGACAGTTTAACGTTTTTGGGTGATTGTTTAACATTCAGCGGTAACTGTCACCTCCCGATATCATTTTCAATTGATTGCATTCAATTTAATTGAATTTTTTAATTCCAGCCTCTTCGGAATATTATATTTTCTCAATCGGAAATATGAATGGGGGATTTTCACAGTAGAAATGACTGGCATTGGGCAGACATACTCGACACGCTGCCACTTTTTCTTTTCCAGTCTTAAGGATCTCACTGTTTGAATACCAATGCCAATGCCCTCTTCCAAAAACGAATTTGGGTTTAAAACTTTCAAGAATCATGAGTATATTTCTGAAAATTTCAATTTGAGATTCTCGACTTTCAACTTAAGTTTTTTTACACCTTCAAATCATGTTGTTGGAGTGTTTCAAATTACGCTTCATTGAATCTGAAAATTAAAAGTTCCTGGGATTGATTTTTTTAATGCCTTCCCAATGTAGATTACCTCAATAAACCGGAGGGAAGCGTTCAGTCCAGGAATATTAATTTCTCCCACGATCCGATTTTTTTAATCAGAACTAATAATAAGGGAGTGCCGCAGTAGAAATGACTGGCATCGTGCAGACATGCCCCACCGGCTGTTATTTTTTCTTTGTCCATCCGGGGGGCTTCATATAACGGGTGAATACCAATGCCCGAATCACCCCGGAATACCTCCTTCCCTCCTCGGACCCTGTGTATACTTACACATTCTGCAGGTACTTATACCTGCACATGCAATGTGAAATAGCACGGGGTATGCAACACCGGTGGCACACAACGGCCGTACATCTGTAGTAGTAATATCGGTCCGCGTGCTTTTTGCTGGTTTTAATCTGTAAATGCATCCACACAGACCATACCTAGAGCAGTGGATAGTTCGAAGGCTGTACATGCCGCATGTTAGTGAGAAGAAAGGGTGGAGGGGGCGGGGGGTGCCGTAGAGCCGGGAAAAATTCCCCCACCGGCGCTTTTTCATCAATTTTTTTCCTCTCTTTCTTTGAAACTCCACGATCCTAGGCACACAGGGCACATTCACCTGCACTCCTGCCGGGTACACGCGTCACAGCAGATTGGGCCTCTCCGTGAAATTAATGTTTCATCGATCGAATGACCCGCGCTGTGGTTTTCCAATTAAATTTTACCGATGAACAGACCGAATATAGTCGATAGAGGTGGAGATATTCAGTAAAATTGAAAAATATTGTGTAACTCGTTTCATTCTGTCGAATCGAGAATGTTTCGGAATTGGTTGATCAGTTTGTTGAGATTGAAGGATCGGAACGGGGGGGGGGGGGGGGTTGTTTCGTTCATTATAGAGAATTTGAAATGAAAGTGGATGGAATTTTATGGAGCGTTTGGGATATCTTAAATATTTGTAAGAATGATGCATTTGAAATTTATGGCAAAGCAATTTTTTCTTTTCCGGTATTTCTTTTCATGTTTTGAGTAAAAAGCATAATTCAATTTTTTTTCACCAATTTAAGGACGATATTAATGATATCGGGTTATTGTTTCTATTAACCTAACTAATTAATTATTAATATTTAGTTATTACAATTAAATTATAATTAAATTTGCGAGATAAACAGTTCGGCTCTGAAATATCATTAAAAAATGTGAAATATCAAATATTGGCAGAGTTGATTTAAAATTATCGATAAACCAATATTCCCTGTACCAGTATGTGCATTAAGTCATAAAAACATTTGCATTTAATAAAACATTGTTTTTTTTTATTATCTGAGAAATCAATTCGTTTTCGCTAAAAAAAGGGCGGAAAGCCTGAAGCAACAAAAAATATCGATGCATCCGCATTTTTTCCAGCATCACTAGAACGCGGAGTGATTCCCGGAATTTTTCAATTCGACAACCCAGAACAAACGGAAAGAACAGTTAAAAAAAAGAAATAAGACGTGACGAATGGTATTCGGAGAGAGAAAAAAAAACTTCGTGTAGAAAAACTTCCATTGAAAAATTCTCAACAAAGGGCCCCGTTAAACCCACCCTCAATAATAAATATCGCTAATGAAACAAGTACCGATTGCACATTCAGAGCGTCAGATAATACCTCCAACGACACACTCAATTCCCTTCCTCTTCAATTATGGTGATTTCTACGGCGATGTAACCGAGGGAAAAGTAAGCAGCAGGGGCCTCTACAATACCTATAAATATAATTTATTATCCCTGGCCATGCGAAACCTACTCCATTTCTATACACTGTGTAGTTTACACGTGCCCCAACCGACCGTCGCTGCAAAAAGCGCGCGACTTTCAAGTGGCCAGGCGGGTTTTGGCTTCGCGTGCAAACATTTCGCATTACGTATGAGTACTTACGTATTTATGATCGACTTGACGATTCCCCCGCGGAGATAAGAGACGTATCGACCGTTTGCGGGAGGCCGGGGGTGGAGGGACTCCTGCCTGTTCTCATTTTGTCCTCGAATGCGTTTTTTTTCCCTCCATCCAGCTCTTTTCCATTCTGGTAGTTTTTTCCACTGAATTCCAACCTCTTTACACATCTCCATTCTCTTTGTCTTTTCGTTGGAAAAAAAAGGAGTTTAATTTCTCCTTTTTTACTTTTTTCTTCAGAGGGAGCGGATGGATGTACAAAAAAAAAGGCAAAAGAATTTTTCGTACGGATCGTCAAAAAGCACAGTCGAAAAGCCAGTGGAAAATGATTTTTAGCCGCTCTCTTTGGATGGAATTCATTCTTCTGTAGATGGTTGAGGATGAAAAATGTTTATATGAATGCTCAGTGACGAAATACCATGAAATATCGGTAGAGTTTGAATTAAAAACTAATAATAAAAATTTTCTAGCCGTATGCCGAGACTTTCAGATGAAAATCGTTGTAAGTGTAGCTGAGAATAAAATGTATTTATATCGGGTGCAAGGGATAACATCTGTGCTCCATTAAAAAATTTTCTCGGTAGTTCGAAACAATTTTATAAAAGTCCATTTGTCGTGATGAATAATCAGGCAGAATCAAGGAGATTTATTCACTGAACTTTGATAAAAGATTCATCGAGTTGGATGAACGTGTGCATGAAGAATTCATGGATGAACTCGATGGGTTCATTAGTTGGATAAAATTCAATTAAATTATTGATACAATCTCGGAGTCGGTGTTTCGAGTGAATTATGAGAGGCATATTCAGTGAATAATAGAGAATGTCATCTGACGAAAATCCATTTGCTCTATTTAATATCTCGAAATAAATTAACATGGATCAATGCTTCAGGCGATTTTTCTTCTCTGAGAGTAGAGCTAGAGCATTCAATGGGAGTTGATTCGATGAACCTTCTGAGCTTTTCTCCCAGTCAATAAAATCCATTTCGTGACTGAATCGTACAATTTTACCTATTGCTATAGCGCAGTCCAACGCCAGTGCTAAATTTTATTTTACCCTCGAAACACATATACACACACGCACACTTTTATTCAAACTTTATTGTTTTCCAATTTCAGGATGGGAGCAGGCAATGTAGTCGACAGTCGAAAGTGGCATGTGTGGGTGTACATTTATAGCTGAGAAGACGGGGAGGGGAACGATGGGACCGTACAGCCGTGGCCGTTTGTACGTTTGAGCGTAATCGGGCGCTCGTTGGGTGAGAATGAAGTGCCCGACGCATATCGAGTTACGCTGATCCGGGGGATATATCCATTGTGGAATGCGAGAAGAGAAATGCCACTGCACTTCAATGCATTTATCTGAAAATAATGGTGGGGGGGGGGGGGGGGTTCGATAAGAAATGGACGATTAGGGAATTGCTTACCACGGGCATTCGTATAGAGAAATTTATTTTGGATGGTGCGTGGACGAGGGATTGGTCATTGAATTAATTTGGCTTTAATTATTGAATAAATTTTTCTTTCCATGAACTTCCAAACCAGGCTGCGATTTTGTTTTTGGTGAATATATAGCCTCGAAATCGATGGGTTTTTCTAATTTTCTCCAATTGAATGAATTGAACCGAATAAAGAGGAAATGTACAAATTTGTTTTCCAAAGAACATTTTCAGGAATTCCATACAAAGACTAGAAAAAAAATTGAGCAGTATATTCTGAATTTCCAGAGATAATTTACAAATTGTTCATAAACACTTTTCATCATCTGATCAAATATTTTCAATTTGAATCGAAAACTAGAGAATTATTGAATGCCATCAATACTCCCATGGTCCATCTGTCGAAAAAATTTTCAGTAAAAACGAGTTGACGCAATACGTCGCGCTGAAGTTCCCGTTCATATACAGCGGACAATTTTAGACAGCGGATGACATTGGGGTATCGACATTCGCGTTCAGCCTGTATTCACCCCGCCAATTTCTATCTGCATTACGTCTCATACTCATCCCCATCAACGAGAGACAATGAAAGAGAGTCCAACGGTCGAGCTGGGTAGTAATGAAAGAAGATTCAGCTGATCAATCGAGCAAAAATAAAGAAATCCCGTAGGGGATGGCTGAATGCAGCGGAATGCCAGATGTGTTCCGGTGAATTCCGGTGTTCACGTGACATTGAGGGGTGGAGTGTATAGAATCGTGGTAAAAATCACTCGACGCCGGGATTTGGCACTCGGCCCACACCCGAAAATCGCCGACCTGGAATACACCCGAAGGGGAATATGGGAGAGCGAAACGAATTTGAATATTTCTTTTCGTATATTTTTTTTTCTGGGTTGAGAGGGCAAACGTGTCCCATTCCCGGCCAAATAAAAATCCATCTTTATACTATTTGTACGGTATTCCAGCTATTTCAGCTATTTTTGAGATTCCACAGAGAAAACGGGATAAAATGTTTTCGTTAAAATGTTCATTTTATTGGCAAGTGAGAAGTGCCGCTCTTTATCGGCGTGAAAAATTTTGCTATGAATTTTGTTTTCCTTTACAAGATTGGTTCAGCTGAAATGCAGTAACTTATCCTAGTTGATTTTTGAATTCTTATGAAGACCAATAAAATTTATTGAAAATGAAAAATAACAACTTTGTAGTATATAAAAACGTATTTTTGATCTGAATAAAAGGTTTTAATGTCATCACGAGAGAAGGAAGAGAAAAAATCCTCATCAAATATTCAATTGAATAACGTTCAACTATTCTACAACTCCAAATGCTAAAAATTGATCATTTCCACCATTTCCGTAAAATTTACAAGAGTGAAATGTCGGGTAGGAAGCACGTATTTTCACAGACTAAGGAAAGGAATATTTATTGTGTCACGGGACAAAATCCCTTAAGAGCATCCGGTGTCTGGTCGCAAATTATGCATGCTGATATGAGTATGAATGTATATTTCAGTTATGTATTATACCCGCTCTTACGAGAGCTCCGTTAAGACAAGAGGATTTTGCGAGGAGCCGCAGAATGAGGTTAACCACCTAAAATTCCTCATAAAAAAATTTTTTAAAATAATTTTATAATTCCGGAGTTTATGAGAATGGTCGGTATATCGGACTTCCGTCGGCCCTCTTTTTTTCTCCGGATAAACAATTTTCTCTAGTATTGTAGCCTCGACGGATGAGCCTGCTTATACCGCCGCTTAAGGGAGAGAGGAGAGAGGGATAAAAAATATCGACAGCGTCGCTTCATAATCGGATGCTTGGACAAAAGCCTCGGGTCTCACTGGCAACTTTGCTATCCCAAAAAAAGCGACACTGCATCAACCCTGAAATAATAAAATGCTCCTTCCGCCGGTGTCTCGCCCGATGTTGAGTCAAAAAGTGTCCATTATAATACCACCAGTAAGCGCGCTATGAATATGCAAATTCAATGTAAAAATATCCATTACATGAGCAGCATAAAGGGAAGAAAAAAAGATGGAGAATTCTTTTGAGATTTGATATTTAAATTACCTAGAAAATTCAGACTGAGATTTAACGTTAATCCTCACCCTCGGTTCGCCATTCCCATCGACGAAAAATAATTTTTCATCAAAAATCCACTCATAATCCGTCCGAGAGCAATTAAAAACTGCACTCGGATTCATTTTAATTTAACAAACGATTTCCTTTTGACTATCGGAGGCCCTCAAAACCGCGAATATAAATGAAACCAATTTTTTTTAAATACGAATTGAGTATAGGAGTGAAATAAAAGGAATGGAGAGGAAAAAAAATACCAAAAGATTTAACCGGCGAGGGCAAATTTTATGTGCCTGGCAGCAGGAGCGACGTGTATCACAGGGGATTTCGAGCATTGGCTTGATGGCCGCACAGCCAGAGACGGATAAATCCAGTGACCGAATATTGTCTCTCGGCATGATAAGGATATCATCTGGAGGCAGCTTATTTCGTGCGGTTTTTGAATCGAGAAGACATCCTCGCCGATTCGAGTGTGACAAAAAGGAAAGACCCTCATTGTCAGTCCCGTTAATTAATGGGTATTGTCAATGAATGTAGAATTTATTTGATATAAAAACAAATATACAGGACAGGAAATAAATAGAAAATGTTTTGAATCGCTGTCTCACCAGAAACTTTCAAAGGGTTCGTGATGTGAAGAGTTCTCAATTCAACTCTTAAATTATTTTAGTAATCAGTGCATATAAGTACTCAGTTAAATTTTTCTGTGACACTGAATTAATTCACTACAAGTACCTAAACTACGCACAATCCACAATATAATTGAGTCGGACTCAATTTGATGAATAGCTTGGTGAGACATGGTCACAATTTTGGCCTTTGTGGAGTTCACACCCTAGCCTTGTGCCCGTCGCGTACCCTGGGTAACGCTAAGTGCTAGTGAGGGTTGTTTATACCTTACCACAGGTTGAATTGCATTTATTCGAATTTGTTAAAATAATATAATTTATTTATGCGATAGGTGCCCGTAATCACGCGATTCAAACCTCGCTTCGCTCGGTTAAATTGCGGATTACGGGCACAATAACATAAAATATTGTATGAAACTTGTGGATTATAGTGTTTTTTGGCTTGTGGGATTATAACACTCGCCTTCGGCTCGTGTTACAACCTCCCACGAGCCAAAAACACCATAAAGCACATGTTGCATAATATACTAATACCTTCATTAGGAAAGTTTCTGTACATCTACCCAAGCATGGTGAATTCCAAATCTTTATTGTTTGATACCATGAACTAATTTCAAGCAACCAATTTCCCACCCTATAATAGAATATTTCTCACCTAGGGAGGAAAAGTAGACAAGTCGTCCTCACGTGCAATAGTCAGCACGTGGGGAATGCTTATCTGATTCTCCTCACGAGGGTTGAATACGATTTTTCTGCTAAAATGGACGAGAGTGAGCGTTTCTGACCGAGCGATGCGAGGTTAGAATGCTCACTTTTCGTCCATGTAGGCAAAAAATGTTATTTACTACAAGATACAACTAAAATAAAACAAACTTACTTCAGTTATCAGAGATAAAATTTTGGGTCACTATCTCAATTGTTTACCATTATTTTTCATTGGAAGTCAAGAAGCCCGCGAATAAACCAAAAAAATGGGGAACAATTGAATGATTTCAAGCGATTCCAGCGAAATGGCACTCCTCGCAGACTCAACGGACACTAAACTCTTCGATAGCGTGGCAAGAAGGAAAGACTCTCGTATGTGAGTCAATCCAATCGATGAAGATAGTTAGACACTGGGGTTTGTTGTATTGACCCTCGAACGAGTTTCCAATTGTCCCATCGCGTGAACCATGAAGTTTTGATCTTGTGGAAATAATGATGAGGGTCGGATTCCCGGAAAGTTCATGCTCTCCAAATGTCAAATTGATCATTGACGATGTGATTCGCAGAAGGAGTTTTATGTGTGGTGCGCGACTCATGCTTAAAATGTTTCCAAGAAAAATATAACGCAATTTTTTGTAGCATCACCCAATTAACCATATTTCATTCGCGAGTTTCGAAAAAAAAAGAAATAAATGAGAACAATTACTCCGAGAAAAACATTTCCCGTCTAATTCCGCAAGATTAAGCAAACTGTTGTCCAGACTATCATCAATTCTCGATGACATACGAAAAAAACCGTCCCATTACTCCCCCTCGCCCCTCACTTCAATCCCTTGAATTATGAATTTTTCAAACTGCAGTATGACTGCATTGAGCGTGTGCACAAGCCAGAATGTCTGATCGGCGCCAGCACTTTCACAGTCAATGGTCCGCGAACAAACTTTGGCCATTTCCTGGTTTTCAGTGGCAAAGCGAATGAATTTCAGTAAGGTAAACTCAACGTTATGCCAAACATCCCCAGAAGTACCGCCAATGTATCTCAAAGCCCCTCAATGTGTAAACAATCCAGCGATAAAATTACTTGAAACATTTTTATTACCAACCAGGCTCACCCAAGTCCCGTTCATCATGCCTCATAATGGTATTAATTTTTGCTCCGTACACGAGTTTAAATTAATCCACCAACTCTAATGCAGTAGTTCATAAATTTTGAGATAACTCAGTGACGTCAATGCGGACATTAAACAACCCATTGCGACACACGTACCAATTTTCCAACATTATTATATGTTTTTTTTATCGATCCAGTGTTAGCGTAAAGTTAAAAATTATACCCACAACTGCCGTGCGGGTGATGATCCCCCTTCACTTAATTCCCTCTTTCCGTGTGCACTCACCATTTTTCTCAACACAGGGAATTTGCCATAAACACGGACACCAAAATGACACAGTTGTAGGGATGATGTATTGCTTCATAATGAGAACGGCTGAGAGTTTAGGCTGTCAAGAGACGACCATTTCTTCACGCGTTATTCTTTGCTTTCAAGGCCACGGCTTCGATTTGAGCAATTTCGAGGATCGTAGATGTTTATTGCAGATGATGGAATAATTCCCACGTAGGGTGGCCGGATTGACCAGAGTGTCGGGGCAAGCTCGCAGCCGATCATCACGATGCTCGGAAGCGAGATTGGGGCAGTGTTCAACCGATCAACTCGGTCTGAAAATATCTGAATTTTTTCTTCAGTTATTTGTGGACTAAATATATTGAGAAAGAATTCCTACCTATCCAAAATCCTTTCCACCCATTAATCCCACTGTCCTGCCTTAAAAATGTGGAACGCAATCCCTCTACCTAATTCCCAACTGTTGAAAAAATAATACAACCCCAACAATTCCCAACAGTGGCCCGACGCTCGCCTGCCGAGCTACGGGCCACTGTTGGCTGAAGCTAGCTGAACCGAAAGTCGGCTAATCGATCGTGAGCCAAATATTGGCCGAGGCTAGACGAATCGAGAGTCGCCTAACCGATCGTGAGCCAAATATTGGCCGAGGCTAGGCGAATCGGGAGTCGGCTAACCGATCGTGAGCCAAATATTGGCCGAGGCTAGGCGAATCGAGACTCGGCTAATCGATTGTGGGCGGAATATTGGCCGCATCTGTTAGGTTGGCAAATCCTACGTGGGCTGTCTTCAATATTTATGCTCCGACTGTTTTCATCCGCAATTGCAATTTTAATACTGTAAGACCTGAAAACATCACACGTTTCAAGCTTCGAATTCGATGTTTTTTCAAATTATTCTACATTCTTTATCTGACGTCTCCTTCATTTCATCTAAAATTGAAAAATCGGGAAATTTATTATTATATTGAATCTATCTCAGGCGGAAAAGTCCCGAAAATTAGCATTATGTACACAAATCTGTTCCGCATGAATGTTAATGCTATGGATTCTGATGGGAGTTATCTCAATTCAATGAATGGTAAATGGTGGAGAGAGGTCAGCTTTAACAGACCGTTATTAGCAAGCAAACTTACGGGCTAGCAAACTCCTAAATACACGCGAATCGTTTAATCACGATGTTGCAGGGTGGATAATCAGAGCGGTTATTGAACGATTTTCATGTGGAATTTGATGTTGCACTTTCTGATCTCTATGTACGTTTAGGGGGAGTGATACTCACTGGATTTTAGAGATATTTCATTATATATTATATTTCATTTAGAGATATTTCAGGTTGAGTATGATTTTATCATTAATAATTCAACTTTTTGATGCAAACTTCATTGGGAGAAGATACGATTTTCTCAGGGGGTGGGGGTAATGGGCCTCGAGGTTATTAAGTACATATTGGAATGTTGATGAATAGGTAATGAATAGGCTTCAAGTTTTAACAACTCTCAGCACATTTTCCAATTTTCAACATCACGAGCAAATTCAAGTGGATTATAGATTGGATTTAATTTTTCATTATTATGGTAATGGAAAGTTAAGCCAACCTCAGAGGAGGTAAAAACGTGGAATATTTCTTTAGAATTTAATGCCTACTGAAAGGAGGCGGTGTTGATAGATGAATTTCTGAAGACCATCAACTAAAAGACACCCGACAAACGAACGCAAAAGTCTCACAAAATCAATGCTTTGACGTCAATTAGCCGATTACTCATCAGAAGTTCAAAAGAAGAATTCAAACAAGCGAGAAGGAAGGTAATTTCAGTCGACCCAATGCTTTAGAATGAATCCTGTAAAGACAAATTGATGCTGAAAAAACTTTAAAACTTGTAGTCGACAAAAGCCCAGCACTGCGTGATTAGCCATTCGCCCGAAACGAGATCCACCTAATCAAGGGATTAAATCTACTAGACATTTGGTTCCGGATTACCTTTTAATCCCGGTAAATCACAGCCATATACGCGGACTTTTCAAAGAAGCGAGAGATGTGCGGCCGCTTCGACCAGCGGGGGAACCCATACACTCGACACTCTAATTAGTTTCTTTTAATTGCCGACCAGTGGACACTGCGCCGATAATACAATATTCATTTCATTAATTGGAAATCGGAAATTGAGTCCTGAGGGACGCAAAAAATATCTGCCTTTTTGCTGTCGATAAAACCACTTGCACAATGTTTAGTACGTGAACGATATTAATTATCTGTCGTTATATCGGACATTATGTTCCGCGGTTTAATATTGGATAATCCATGCACAGGCGCTGGCGGAAATAGTTTTTACGTATCACACACGGTCCGAAATTTTTCGTATCCCCCTCGGTCGTTGCCGTATACCTCATTTTGAATTCACGGATTCCCAGACTGTCCGTAGAGCGCTCCCCCCCTTCACTCCTGGAATGTCTGTGGCGTATCGTGATAACCGAAAGATTGGAAAAATACAACATAGCCTGTGGGTACGTTTAATTAAACATTGCTTCATTGAAAAATATACGGTTACACGAGTTTTCGGTTACCCAGATTGCGAAAGTGATTCATTTTGGAAATTGAATATCCCGCGTGAATTTTTTACCACGCAAACTCACCCACTCGAGACGTCCCTTTGATGTATATTTGAGGGCCTAATGGGATAAAGGGTTCACCCTCGTAATATTAAACATTCAGTAGGTGAGAAAACGAAAGTATTGGCCGCGTAATTCGATTCAATTCCCCGTCAAAGGTACGTGAGTGGAGTTTTGAATTACGGATTTTCTGTAGGCCTGATGGACTAGGGTCAAATATCATTTACGAGAACGATTGCTGGGAAAACATTGTCTCTCCAATGCGTCCTGATTTAAGGTAGCAAAATGTTTCGCTAATAATTACGTGATAAATGAAATATCATTCTTTTTGCGCGGAGAAAAAGACTTGTTTAATTTATTCAATAGCAAATTGAATAATGTTGCTGGAAATCCTTTTCCCACGCCATCATAACTTTCGCCCAAAAGATGCTCGACAGCCTCACTTATAATCCAAAATTCGTCTCCACAAACTTCTTGAAAAATAAACCAAAAAATTTCCCGATTCAATAATTTTTTCTCTTGTACTCTCGCAATCACAGCACCCATTATTTCCAAGAACGTCTGTCCCTGAATGTCCACATTTTTATGGAAAAATCTCACGTCTCATGAATCATCAATTGCCCATCTCAATTCAAAGTGATTTAACCTGGACCCGCAGTCTTTTCCCGTTGGTATTTCTGCTCGTAATTTCATTTTCGCAATTCATGTGACGCCTGGAACAATGGAATACGAGTGGCGCCGTAACTAGAGCCTCTCTATCGTTCACATCGTTCACAATTTACGTAATGCATCGTTGTCCATAAATTCAAATTCAAAGCGAGATTGACGTTGGAGTACAGACGACGCAACTCACCGGTTTGTGTTTCGTGCTGAGGCATTAGAGACATACCGTTTTCCCTCGTTGCACACACACACACACACACGCGCGCACAAGCGCACACACATGCACAGACAAAAACACATGCGCAAGCTCGTCTATCGCACATGTCGGGGAGATTGAGGTACTTTCTACCCCTCGAGATCTCCGTTTTTTTTGTCGGTCCTCCATGGCCCCCCCCCCCCCCCCCCCCCCCCCCCCAAGTTCTTTGTCTCTTTCTACGACAGTTTTTTTTCGTTCGTCAGACTGATTCCAACGGCCGCATTTTTCCACTAAATCCGTGTCACATGTCAGGCAGTGACGAGGAAGGCACACAACTGTGTGAGCAGTCCCGTTTTGCCAAACCAACGAATTATTTTGGTATCTCTACCGGAAGGTTTTTGCCGAGGCAGATCCCGCTGATTGCCGATATCAACTAATGGGATTGAATGCTCAGTCATACACGAAGATATCGTTGTGGCTTGATAGTGATGATATTGGATGGATGGAGGATGTAGGACACGGTGAATATTTAGGTTTCATGCTGGGAAATTCTGTTTGAACGGAATGGAAAGTTTTTTTTGGTTTTTGAGGTTCCCAATTTTTTATATTGTAAATATCCCGTAAAAAAATATTGTCTTTACAGTTTAATATGAATAATTTGTGGAAATGCATTGCACGCTATGTTTGTTTTAATTTACGACTTGAACATTCAACGCACGGAGTTTTTTTTCCGTCAAATTGTATGAACTTTTGTTAAAAAAACTTTCATAAATTTATTCCAATTTCAGAAAGAATTGAAACGTAAAATTCATTCCATGATATGAACGCAATCAACATCTATCATTAGGACAATTTACACTGATAAAACGAAATTGATTGGACACGTTGTTGATGCAATCGATGCATAGAAATTGAAAATATCAGAGATTTGTAGATTCGGTCCTTCTGAAGGTTCTGACCTACCTCAGCGCATCGCCGGCTCCCTCAACTTCTCCTCTTTGGCCTTGTTTTTTCCTCGCGATTCACTGCTTAGATTCGAAATAAATGAGATGTGAAAGGCTACCCCGATCCTCCACCCAACAAATTAAAGTTTCTCACAGCTGGAAAATCCGACGCGATAAATCCCGTCCTCCACCAGTTCCAGCGATAAAAACAAAATACTCGAACGAACTAATGACGTATTTAATTTGACCCATTTTCATTCAACCTGTTCTACCCCCTCCGCCCCCCCCCCCTCCTCCCCGGGAAATTCAATTTTTAACAAAAAACGACAGAGAGAGCGATAAAGAAAGAGAGGGAAAGAGAGAGAGAGAGAGGGAGAGAGAGAGATACACTCACTGTACCGGATATCTGACTCAGCTGTATGCATTAAAACTAAATGACTTGCCCCAGATTGTGTTGTAGTTTCCACATGAGCGAGACTCACCTGAAACAAAGGAGAAAAATGGGAGCAAGATTAGAACGATTAATGGTATTGAACAAAAATATTAAATATGTCAATAATTGATGAAAAGACAATAAAAATTATTTCCAATAAAAATTCGCATCAATTGTGAACTAAATATTTTTCAACATCGCCTGAAAAAAAAGTTGACATTGAAATTTTTGATCCATTTCTTGAAAATTTTTATTGAATTTAAATTTTTGTAATTTGAGAGTACTAGAATTGGATGCGCGCTCCGCTGATAGTTTTCAAGATATCGGCAGTTTTGTGGCAAAAAAAATCCAAAAACAGCTCTCAAAATCGCTAAAAGGCTTAAAATATCTTGGAATTGAGGGCAGAAGGGCCCAAAAACGAAAGTAGAAACCCCGAGAACCCCCTCAGCCTTCAAAAATGCTCAAAAACGACGGTAACGTGCTGAAAAATCGAAAAACCCGAAAAAAGGCCCAAAAAGGGCCAAAACAGCCAGAAACTCTTAGAAAGGGCCCATCTTCCTTTAAAAACAACAAGATTTGGGCATCCCCGGTCGGCCAGCTGGCCAGTCAGTCGGTTGTTTGGCCCGACAAGCTGAAATGCCTAAAAGTCAAAGGGTCCCTTTCATTCTGCCGATTTGTCTCAAAATCGGCACTTTTTTGATGATATCTATATCAAAATCAATTCAAATTCAATCAAAATCAATATAAAAAACAATTGATCCTATTCCCTCGGGGTTTGCTCCATTCGAAAGCTGAGCTCGTTTCCTATCGATATAGGGTATTGGTAAGTTTTTAAGGTGATTTGTCGAACCGTATTGACAGTTTTTCTGAAAATCGTAAAATTACCAAAAAAGGGGTGGAAAAATTATTTTAAAAACTTATCAATACCCTATATCGAGGAGAAATGAGCTCAGCTTTTGAATAGAGCAAAATACATAGGAATAGGCCTTCGGAAGAGCTTAAAAAACTTAAAATTCCTAGACTATACAGTACCCATGTATAGTATAATGAGAATCGATCGGCGACAAAAAACGTTACCCTCTTTTTTTTTAACGAAGGGATCCTTGCGGTAGACGACAATGTAACCAAATCGGATATAAAAAATACGAATTTCGTAACATGAAATATGACCGATTTACCAATATTGTATCAAATGCATTGCATTTGATCCCAATGAAACTTGGTCCAACATTTGTCCCCGCGCCCCAAATTATGGATTACAAATTTCCGTTTATTGGAATCGACTATGTTGGGGGTATTCTGGGATCAAAGACATCACTTACCTCTCCACTCTTTACGTCACCAACAGCGTGGCCGTGGTGGTGCCTGGTCCCAAAAACACCGCATGTTGACACAAACACAGACACGGGACAACACAAAGATGGCCAAGACGATCCAACATGATCACTCTAAGCTGACCCATCCAATTCCTCCGACCTTTCTGTCAGTAAAAAAAAGTGAAAAAGTCTTTAACCCGTCAGCGGTCGCGCTATGAGATTTTCTCTCACGCTTTTTTTCACGGTATAGTAAACTTGACCAAAAACTCGATATTTTTCGGCGAAACTTCTTCTATACCCCTAGTAACTATCCCTCTTACCTCTGAAATCGGTCCGAATGGGCTAACATT
>JAPYZN010001828.1:0-15970 GCA_030522865.1 Psyttalia lounsburyi | reverse complement strand
CACTCAAAAAGACCAAAAATACCGAGAGCAAGGAACTTGCACGGGCGTCCGGTGGGGCAAAAAGAAGGAAAAAAAAAAAAAATGCCGAGTGGGAAGTGGTATGGCATAGTCGCGAGTTGCCCCGTTACATTATCTCGAATTAGTCAGTCAGTGCCGTCTTACCAGTCGGTTCCGTAACCACGTCGTCGCCAACTAGACCTCAAAATCACTCGAAATAATTGTCCTTGTGCATTTGAAATCGTCGAGTCACTCACCTTGACTAGATCCGCACATTTTTCTCGTCAATTCCACCATCTGACAATCAGATCGCCCCTAATTATCAATCGACAATTAACATAAAGCCGGGCAAATTGAGTGCAACTGGTGCTGTCGTGATGTACAATTAGTGGCGAGTTAAAATAATAAAAATCCTGGGTGAAAACAACCGGTGAAAGTGGAATTTTAACGCGTGATTTTCTCATTTCCTCGCTAATAATGATGACATAATGGATTTCAATTGCGGGTGGGGAATTGCTGAGGATTTTTCATCTGATCGACTGATTGAATTTTACAACCGATACACCAACATTTGAGTTCACCTCCAAGGACTCCCCCACCCTCTCCTCCGAGACCAAGTGAACCGCCACGAAAATGACTGTGGTAATGACCTTATCGTACGCCAAACGCTTTCATTCGCTATTTAATTTAATTTTTTTTTGCTTATGTATTTAACTGGAAATTCTGCAGAATTTATTCTTACGTCAGCTGGATTTTTGTTATGGGCTGATGATTATTGTGATGTCGTGCGTGAAATTCCTCTTCATTTATTTGAAACTTTTTTTTTCCATAAGCCTCTGGAGATTCTTCTTTTTTCTTGAGTGATTGGCGATTGACTGAGAGCAATTGTTGTCCGCTTTATGGCCCTCGACGCTTTTTTTTATTTCTCTACTCTCCTTTCCGAGATTTTAATTTGTTTATTTTTCAGATTATGGACGAGACTAATACCGTCATTACGTGGCCATCCAGGTTGAAGATTGGAGCTAAATCTAAGAAAGGTCAGTTCGATTGATCAATTGATCGGTTAATATTTGATGATTGCACTCGATCGAAGTGGAATAAATCCCCCACTTCTCAGTTGTCGAGAGATAAAAAATAATGATCCCACGAAATTAGAGAGGACTGACGTCTTGAGGTGACTCCCGGACTATTTAATGAACAGTTAGGGCTCGAGGGGGTCCATTTTACCGTTCCATGTACCAATAAATTAAATTAAATTTAATTAATTAATTAAATTAATGTTGAATAACATCAGCAATATCAAACGCCGACTCGATATCAATCGAGCAGTCACGCGGTGCAGTCTTCATCACTTGAGAGTTACGTCAATTCCAATCTTACGTGACTAGTGGCTATCGGCTGTACGTCACGAATATGTTGTGCAGATTTATTGCGAATGCAGGGGAAATTTAATTGTAAACGGAACAATAACACATTCTAAAGCCACTGGGAAGTTTCCATATTTTTTTTTTCAAACTCATCCGAACATTTTCTTTTTCTCCAATGACTCGGCTCTCGCTCTGTAATTGAGAGCGTTGAAAGAATTTTGTTGATGAATTTTTTGGATCACTTCCAGAGGAAGACAACGGGCCCACTGGCGACGAGTGCTGAGAAATTGGAGCCGCTGGTGTAGAATAGATTTTATTAAAATGTTAAGTAATTATCAATTGTTGCAGTTGGAGGAACAATTTTAGGATATTTAGTTTGATTTTTGTCTTGCTATTTTGGGCTACTCTTGTCAGCTGATCTGGGAATGTATCGAATAGTCTGGGGCTTGGAGTGGTGGAACACACCGAGTGCTCTTCCCTTTCCACTTGGCCTAATGGTTTCTAGGACGCTCTCCAGTTTGACTTCGACGGGTAGTGGTGGAAAATTTTCGGTTGATTCATTGCTTCCGCGATATCCACCGCCGCCTCGGACGTTGTAAGACACACGTAGCCCAGCGGATTATCTAGATCCTAATTTCCGTTGGGTATTTGTCAATGGGCCTCTCTCCGGACGACTAAAGCCTTCCAATGAATTTACGGGTGGGGGGGAGAGCGAGCGGGAGGGGGCAAAACAATTTTTAAATCACTTCTGACGATGGAATTGTTTTTTTCATCGTCACTCGGGTGGAAAAATTTTCCAACTTTCGGCTGGGGATTTTCCACGATTTCTCGTATTTACTTCGGTCTCCTCTATCTCTGGGATCCACTCTTCCCCAGCAATCGCTGGCGAGATTATTCCGAGAAATTGCGAGAGGCCACTCGTTTTCATTACCTCTACCACTAATTGCTCGTTAATTTTGCGTTAAAAATTGGTATCTCGAGGAGAAAATATGATTTTATGAATTTGTTATTTCATTCCATTTTTCCTTTCTCCTGATTATCAGTTGTTATTAAAAAACTGAGGCTGAAGTATTGATTGTCGAGATCATTTGGCGTTAGATAAAATCGAATAATCTCCTGGGGAATTTCCTCGAACTTCGGATGATTTGGTAAAAATTTCGATCGCTTAATGGGCTCTAGAGGATTAAAAAAATGTTAGAAAATTTTCAACAACACCTGAACTAATGAATAAATATTTCCCGTGGAGAGAGCGCCAATTGTTCCATCCCCCGGGCTTTCCCCCATGCGAATGCCCCCACGTCCATCAATCATTAATTCCACGACAAATATATATTGCACTCCGTCGGCAGGATGTTTCATCAGATTATGAAATTAATTAATCACACGGGTTTGTTCACGCCTCCCAGCCACCGCAATTCAATACCAAAATATTCCGGGGACTTATCGCGTTTATCGGCATTCCCCTCTCCCCGCCGACTGATTACTCCCAAAAAATATATTTTCAAAAATCTCATTCCGGTCTATTTGACCCCGACCTTGTGGCAGTTTCCATCGTATCGTTTGCGTCTCTATCGATACGATAATCAATAGACAAAAGCACGGAGCGGAAGTTTTATTTCAGATGTTTCTTATCAATAATCAACACAAAATTATCCACATTCAAACAGATAAAACTATGTAATATTTGTGTGTTTTGGCTGTACATAATTCGTTGAGGATTTTTTTTTCTTTTCCTATTAATAACTCCAGTTTATGTATTTTCAGATCCACATATAAAGGTCGCGGGTCGGGTGGATGACGTGGGGGCCGCTAAGGAGAAGATTATGCAAATATTGGACACACGGGTGAGATTAGGAGGCAGATGTAGGAATTTAATTAATATTATTAGCAGATTCGGAGGAGGGAATTTTTTCCTGTCGAGAGTGTCGGTGTTAACAATTCAATCAATTATTATCGACAATCAGTCATTCAGTCAATAATAATTGATATTATTTAAATGTGTAGATTATAATTGATTGAAAATACATTAAACAATATATTTTTAACGATTTTTACGAAATATCTGCTTTTTTTTTCGACTGCAGAACAAACCGAGAGCTTTAAATGTTTATTAGTTCAATCAATTATTGTCAACAATCAGTAATTGCTTCAATAATAATTGATATTATCGAGGAGTGTAAATTATAATTGATTAAAACTACATGAAAAATTGTGCTTTAAACGATTGTCACGAAATATCTGATTTTTTTTCGTCTGCAGAGCAAACCGAAAGATTGTGAATGTTTATTAATTAAAAAATTGTTGTTATGTTGGTTGGATTGTTTGATTGTTGTCCAGGAGTGTATATATAGTCTCCGTATATTGCAGCAAAGTATGCGAGTAACGATGAAGCTGGACGTGAGCTACACAGACCACTCACACATAATCGGCAAGGGCGGTTTAACGATAAAACGAGTGATGGAGGAGACTGCGTGTCACATACATTTTCCTGATAGCAATCGGAGCAATCACCAGGAGAAGAGCAATCAAGTGTCCATTGCTGGGGAGATGGAGGGGGTTGAGAAGGCTCGGGCGCGTGTCAGGGTAGGTTTTTCCATTAGTCAAAAATCCCCAGGCCATTTGTCATCGAGATCTGCATCCCTTGATTTTCATTGTTTACCCGCAGACAAATTATTATTTGACAAATAAAATTGTATTTTGTTATGGCGATAGGGGAAGATCAGATGTCATTAAAAATCATAATTTCCTGAGTGTCAATTCGCCGCGTTACTCCTCAAAATGAAATGAAGTAAAAAGTAAAAATAACCATGAATGAATTTCTGAGTTGTTCCACGAATTTTTGAGAGCTTGGGTGAGTGGATAAAGACTCTGAGGGACTTTGGATGTTTGATTAAGCTACTGGAGTTCATGAGGTGTAGATTAATAATGAGATCTGGGAGTATTTGATGATTTTACGAGATGATTCCCAGCTTTATTGCCATATCGAGTGGATAAGGCCGTTGATTACTGGCTAAAATGGAATTGATTTTTTAAAAAAAACTCTTCAACACTTTGTCATTATCAATTACTCATTCAATGAATTATCACCAGAACCTGACGCCTCTGATATTCTCCTTCGAACTGCCGATAATGGGGGCCATTCACGGCCACCCGGACTCCACATCGCCGTACATCGTCAAAATCCAGGAGAAGTACAACGTCCAGGTGATGTTTCGCACTCGTCCAAAGCTCCACGCAACTCTGGTAGTTGTCAAAGGCTGCGAGTGGGAGGTACTGCAAGTTAAGGAGGCGACAGTCTTCCTGATCCATCACATGTGCAAGAATCTCGCGGTAAGTTTCGCCAATCGGAGGATTAATTTTGTGTCTTCATTCAATAAGTCGTTCAACGATAAGTCCAATATCTTGACTCGGTGGGAAAATAAATTGACGATAGGAAATTCTCAACGATAATTACTGCAAATCCAAAAGAATTGTGCCCACTGAGTGAAAAATATGAGGGGAAAATGATTGAATGAATTGATTTCAGAATCAAATTCAAGTGCAAATGTCGATGGAGATATCCCCCCAGCATCACAGCATCGTCCTGGGCAAGCAGAGTAACAACCTCAAGCTGATAATGCAACGCACATCGACGCAAATAATCTTCCCGGACGCAGGTGACCCCAACATCCCCAGCTTGAAGAAGAGCAATGTAATAATAACAGGCGCCATTAACAACGTCTACATGGCTCGCCAGCAGCTGTTGGGTTCCCTGCCGCTGGTCCTGATGTTCGACCTCCCCGAGAGCTCCCGCCAATCAGTGGACAGCGAGACAATCTCCCAGCTGATGCAGGCCCTCGACGTCTTCATAAATGTCCTCCACAAGCCCAAGCAGAGCAGTCTCTCAGTGATAATCAAAGGAGTAGAGCGCAACGCCAGCAACATTTACGAGGCACGAAGGCAGCTGCTGTCCCTCGAGGACCCAAAGGTCATCGCCGACATCCCACCGACCTACAACATCCCCAACTCGCCCAACGTCTTCCAGAGTACTTTCAACGGTAATCTCATGTCCGAGAAATTCGCCAATTTTCTCACTATTAACACTCAGTCTCCCTCTCCCTACTGCGTCTCACCGCTTCCACACTCCCCGAATCCGATGAATATGTCACCCCACTGGGGCCTCCCGCCAATGGCCTCCATGTTCTCACCCCTGATGCATCATCCCTTCGCGTTTCCAAATGCAAATGCCCAGCTGTTGGCTGCTCGTCATGCTATGCAAGCGAATCTTCTCAATCAGCAGCAGCAGCAACAACAGCAGCAGCAGCAGTTCAATCTCCCTGGGCAGAATCTCCTGGGGCTGTCCCAGAGCCATCCCCCAGGATTCCATCCCAACTCGCACTTCGGGGGCAACAGCCTTGGAGGATCTAAATCCGGAAGTGATGGCAAGGATACGAATGCTTATTTATCCTTGAGCAGTGCCTCGAGCACACTCTCTAGTCCTGCTGTTAGTCCGAGGAATATCTCGCCCATTGGATCCTCTCATACCGAGATACCCCAGAATAGAGACCTCTCGGGGATGCTCTCGGAGCTCTCCCTGGGGGAGAAGAAGGGATTCAACTCGGCTGGCCATCTCAATGCTTATGATTACGAGCAGAAGAAGATTCTCGCGATGAAGGCGATGAAGAGCAAACCCAATCCCAATGAGTTTAGGGTGCCCACTCCAACGTGGGCTGGCTATGGGCTCAGCCAGACTATGCCGACACTTAGTCCTAGTGAGAGCCACAAGGGGAGGGATGCCGCCGATCTCTGGGATGATCCCAGTACTCCTCTGGTTTATACACCTTCCATGAAGTTCGAGGGCGACGTCGAGGCTGACGGAGACTGTCCCACACCCATCGCCATGACCTCTGGTTACTTGGATCACACGCCGAGGAGTCGACTCGAGAAGATTCTCAATGGGAGTCACTCGGATTTAGCTGGTGCTATGATCAATGCGGGACTGGACAAAAAGTGGATTGGTGAGCAATTTTTCTGGGTCTTCTGGGCTTCTTCATTTCTGCTTCTGCATGTGCGATTGATTGAAAAATAATTCAGTGGGGCGGTCAGATTGTCTAAGTTCTGTAAGAACCTTTTTTGTAGGACTCGACTAGCTCTAGAAAAAATGTTTCATCAACAATTTGGCCAGTCGTCTCTTGTTCCTAGATATTTACCGAAGATTGACGAATAGTCAGAATTCAATTGAGTCGTTTTATCACTTTACTCCTGAATTTATTTCTCTCAATTGTCACATCTTCATCTTCAGCTTTTTCATCAAAATCGTTCGCTCAGTTTAACCCGGCTTTTCATATTTTCACGGCTTCAATCAGATATGCTATCATCCCACGAAATCGACATGTCGACTTTTGTGTCGTTGACGGAGGAGGATCTAATGGATATTGGAGTCACTGCTTGGGGGGCTAGACGCAAAATGGTGCTTCTTATTGCTGGTACGTCTGATAATTCCATAATTGACTTGAACTTCGCTTTTAACTGCCAACATTTGACACTGATAACACAAATTCACTGACGTCGGCTTGGCCGAGTGGCCTAAGCGCGAGCTTAGTCTGCGGAAGGTTGCGAATTGTCAAGCGAATGCCTAGGGAATAGGTGCCTGTATATCCTAAGGATTCTAAGGATCCTAAGGATCCAAAGCACGGAAGGCTATAAAAATAAAGAAATAGGAATAATTTAAGGTTAGGGTTGTCCAAAATGGCGCAATGTAACGACAAAACAATTTCTTTTTCTCCCTAGAATTGAAGAAACGTACAAAACCGTTCTCTGGAAGTGCAGCACCAGGAGCTGAACGCAGGTCTTCCCTGACGATTGCCTCCGCACCCAGTGGCAACAGCGTAGAAGGAAAATGGTAGAGGAAAAGACTTCAAACTATCTAAATAAGTTCAACAACTGATTAAAAAAACGATTTGAGTGAGAGTAACATATCAACGCGAGGATCGATATTAATCGAGGGAGTCTATTATTTTTGGGAATATTTTCAATAACATTGCATGCTTTATTTATTGAGAGCCCAGGGGAAAAACACTTTCATGCTGAATTATTTTTTTTTTTCTTTTTTTTTCCTTCGCTAGCAGAACTCCCTCGTAAAATCGGGCTTTGGAGCGTTCGATATCTCCATTTTTTTTTCTCTTTTTTTTTTTTTTATGAATAATAGTAAATTGTGGGGAATGAGGTCGCTGCAGCCCTCAGAGGTTTGTTACATACGTCATTGCTGGCAATTACGTGAACGTGTGCCAATGAATTGAAAATTTTCCTCGTGAGATAAACGAATTTATTGTCACTTAACTGAAGGAAAATTTATCCACTCTCTGTCTGTGATTATTTACGGTCATAATGATTTAGGCACTCAAGACTTAATTAACAAGGAGGAAAAAATATGAAAAATTGGGGGGGAAACGCGGAAAAAATGGAAAATGGAAAAAAAATGTGGTGGATGAATGCATGCAGCGGCTTCTCATATTTATTGAGAATTAAAAAAAAAAACGATGGACGTTGGGACTAAGCTCGAAGACCAACTGCGAGAATCGTTGAATCAATGATAATGGCCGTTTTCGAGTTTTATATTTGCAGATAACGATATATTATTTATTACTAATAAGGAGGACGCTGGATGCACGTCCTGGGCGATGAAATTTCATTTACTATCAGATTAATCCAATTATTATTTTTCTTTTGATGAAATGCCAAGTCTAATCACCACTAGGTGGGGTCAAATGGAACTGTAGTGGTGAAGTAATTGTGTAATTATCCATTTCTGAAAACATTCGATTTTGTCCCACGTTTTTTTAACCAGTGGTGGGGGAAAATTCACTCGTTGAATTATAAATATATAAATATTATGTAAAAAAAAGAAAAGAAATTAATTGGAAACCGAAACGGTACGATTTTACAAGAATAAGGTACACGCGAACAGAAGAAAAATCGCCCTAATTTATTGTTTTCAATTGCAAAGTCAAAAATTTTTTCACTTTTTTTTTCTTTTTGCCGAGAATAAATGCGTTAGGTAACGAGCTCTGCTCACGTACGCAGTGCTTCTGGGAGCAACTCGCCTTGAGCCAAATCGATTTGTCACAAGATATTTATTACCTCAATTTTTTTATTTTTTTTTATTTTATTTTTTTTTTCTCTCCAATCGATTTGGTTCAGCGCGAGGTGTCCGACTGCCTAGCGAACGATTCTGTTTTACCCCGAATTAAATCATTGACCCATTAATAGTAGCAATTACGAGGATTTTTAACATACAAAAAACATAAATTATTTTTCAGTGTTTAATTTTTTTTTTTTTCGATGAGAGATTAATGATGGAGTCAGCTGTGAAGTGGTGTAACGGAAGTTCTTCGTGTTTCGTAATTAATTATCTCGATAATGAGCGATTTCTCGGCAAATGGTGTGAAATATTTTTTTGTCGAGAATTTTGTCAGCTACAAAAAATATCTTACACCACATCCTCCCCAAATGCCTCATTAACGAGATAATTGGGTAATTGTGAAAAATGTCACAATTGACGTTTCGTAAAAACGAAAAAAAAAAAAAAAAAAGAAAACCCTTCACAGCTGACGTAGAATGGCCACTGGTAAATGAAAAATCTGTTGATGAGAGTTTAAACGATTGAACGATAGTGCAGAAGGCAGTCACATGAAATCTAAATGATAAATCCAATTGTGTTCGTGTAATATCGTCCGTTGTTCCGATCCCTTTGGTGTTTTGAATAATTTCGGTCAATAAATTCCACTGTCTGTCAGAAAAAAAAAAATAATAATCGAGCCTCACTTGCGCTCGTACTTGTTGAATCCATTGTTAAAGATTGAACCTCTTTTTTTTTCGGCCCATAGATTTTTTTTTCTACACAATTTTCGTTTGCATGACTTGAGTAATTAACGAGGTTTGTGCGGTACAGGTGCAATTGAGGGGAGAGATATGTAATTCAGGTCTGAAAATGATTTACGATAATGTTGATTATTCTGCATGAAATGAAGAAAACAATCAGATGTTCACACGAATGGTTGATTAATCTAGTGATTAATGAAGCGAAGACGAGAGGAAAATTGTGAATGTGGAGATATTCTTTGGGAATGGGGCGGGGGGAGGGGAGGAAAGGGTCGAGCGAGAAAATCTGCGAATGTTAATGTTAATTCCCACATGACATATCTCACGATGTTGAATAATTTTTTTAAATAATATCCAAGTGCAGTGGGGAAAATGACAATTCGCCGAGATATTCACATGAATTTATTTTGCTTTGTCACGTTTTCTTTTTCTTTTTTTTTTTTTTTTCCCCCCCGAAATCGTCGTCCATCCGCGCGAGTAGCGATTGTAATTGATGTAAACGTTGTGGACTCGAAGGTTCGATTTATCCTTTGGAACTGAGAAAAGTCAACTGACTCCGTCGCTGCGTATTTTATATTGAGTGTTATTTTAAAATATCGTGAGATTTAAATAATTGCCAATTGCAGGTAATGCAACAGAATATGCAACTTGTGTTATTGTATTCGTAGACATTCCACTGAAATTATTGTACTCAGGTAAATGTTATTGCTCTTGAGCAATTGCATTTGCACTGGTAAAAAAACGAGAATTATACATTCGGAATAGTAATCGGGGGAAGGGGGACTCGCTCGTCCGTTTCACTCTTACCAGATCATTCGCAGAATTTCCGAGAGCGATAGCGAGAGTATAAACTATTGTTACAAAAAGAAAAATGAAAAAAAAAAAAAAATGTCTTTTTATATATTGCTGCATGATATTTTTTATATATTAGTAATCGAAAATTTTGATATGCAAATGATATACTGTGTACGTCTGTGTGATCCTATGGATTACTATCAATTTTTTTTTCTTTTTTTTTTGATGAGAAGATCGTGGGAATTTTGAACTGAATAAAATGGCCCCAGTCTCTGTGGCAATAATTTCATAAGGCAAAGTGTTTTTTTTATTATATTCCCACTGCCTCAGTGCGAGAAATTAATTGATAATTTATTTTTAAAAATTATTTTATTCGCCTCCCGATCCTACAGTGCAAAATGAAGAGCAGATGCTCGCCCCCCCAAACTAATAAACAATTAATTAAATAACAAAGCAGTAGAAATTATGGACTGACGAATGAAAAGGCCAGTTTTTGTTTCCATAATTTAATAACAAGTTTTTTTTCTTCGTTAAATTTCCCTTCTATCGGATGTAAAAAACTGATTAATAATAAAAACAAGTAGATTATATTTTTTTCCTTACCCTACCGTGAAAAAATAAATCTCTCCCACCATCCAAAGACCCGAACCCCCGGAGCCCAATGGACATCACATCACGAGGGTACAGAATAAATTTGCAAACTCCTCGAGGTCAGCTCATCGCCACAAGCGACACAATTGAAGCTCGCCGCGACTTTAAAATGCGCACTAATGCAGTAGTAACAATAAATATGCTGGCATCCAGCATGACGAGGTAGTACAGGAGTCTCATCGCAGTAAGGACAGCGAGTCAGGCTCGTCATCCTGGGAGTAACCTCAACGCCCCCCTTGTTCCGCCCTCGTCCACTGAAAATGGAAGTAAAACATCTCTTCAGGTAGTGGAAATTAATCATCGGTAGACCAATCGTGAAGAGCTCCATGAGGCCATGCCAGAGTAATTCCCTGGTCATGTAGGAGTATCCAATGGTCCTGGGTCTAGTCGTCGCAATATTTCGGCTGGAGATCCCGAGGACCCTCTCCAGGATCGTCGGCTGTGTTCCCCGATTGAGGAAAACCAAGAGATTGATAAAATTCAGTAGATTAAAAAGATTTATCACTCTCTCGATATTCTTCTTGATCCACCTGTCACGTGGTGTGACGGCTATTCTGTTGGGATCGACGTACTTATCCTCGAGGTACGTCGGGAGAGCCGAGAGGATGAAGAATAGAAGTGATTTATTTCGCGTTAAATCAACGTAAGTGAGATCGAGGAGCTTCTGGCCGAACGATGACTTTCCAGTGCCCAACGAAAATACCCAGATGAGGGATCTCAATCCTGCATTGATCTCTGGTGTCCATTTCTCAGTGATCCCAGGGGTAAACGAACGCCAGACTTCCTGGGCTCGAGCCACGAAAATCCGATGGATCTCTTCGTCCAATTGCAGGGCGTCCAGCTGATTTATTCTCGATACATAGGCTGAACTCATTGTCGAAGTGTCTTTTTTCATCAACTGAAAATTAAGACGAAAAATCTCATCATTAATAACAATTTGATGATGACAATCGGATCGCTATCGTTAACGACTCTCTTAATTAATTCGGTGTTTCACCGAAGAACAACAATCGTTAATAGATTCTAGCCAAGTTGTAAATTTGGTTAGTTGGTTGATTAACAATTATTTTGTGGGAAAACGTGAGACGCCGAGTGGCTTCCTTGTATCACTTATGATTGGACGTGGACTCGATGAAGGGATGAACGAGATGAGGATATGACGCGAAACTGAAAACGTTGACAAATAGTAATACGTACACACGAGTTTAATATTCAACGGATTGACAATGCATTTCACTGCCGGATACACTTGGAATTTGGTTTAAGTTTAGACTTCTGAGGTTGGATGGCAACTACTCAAAATGAGTACAAAATTTGTTGCTGATAGAAATTACGAAGGTGGAAAAGGAAGAGGGAGTAGGTCGAAGATATTTTCGATGAGAGAGGTAATTTCATTGGCTAAAAACTTAGAAAGAAGGGTGAAACTGGGGACACAAGGGTCATTGCCTATTGATTTCGGGACTGGGTCTTTGGTTGGGTCTGTTGAGAGACTGAAGGTGACACGAGTCTATTTGGAAGGAAGTACACATTTGGAAGGAATTAAGACTCATTCCTAGATTAGGATTAGTTTTATAGCGGTGAATTTTGAGGACGACATAAATTGCCTATAATAACCATAAGGAGAGGAAAATAAAACGAATGAGAGTTCAACGAGGTAGACGGATGAATCAAGGGAATTTGATGTACGAGGATTTGGGGATTTTTGGTTAATTGAGTCTTTACAACCTTTATTTTTTCTCAAGGCGCACTAGGCAATAAATAAGGGGATCGTGGAAGGGATGAGTGAATGTCTAGACATGGATGAGGTGAAGGAATGGACAATTTCTCTAAACAATATTAATTTCAATATAAAAAGACTCGTTGCGCGTGTTGGCACGCAACATTTGGCGTTCTGAAGGCAAACTTTGAGAAGACAAAACAGACGTCCTCACCCTCAAATACCAAGGGATCTTGATAAAACTGCTTCAGGTACTGGTGACATTATTTTATAAAATAAAAATACTGTTTTCCAAACAAAATCCTCACAACAGAGCAATCACTAGTGCCATCGTTCGACAGCATACCGACCACAATCAGCTGATTCACTTTCTGTTCCACTTGGAGGATCAAAGATGGCGGCACCTGGAGGCGATGCAGGGGGCGCCAGACGACTGTCCACCGGCTGGTTTGATATTATATGAGAATCCACCCACATA
The DNA here is from genome assembly GCA_030522865.1 of Psyttalia lounsburyi. Taxonomy (NCBI): domain Eukaryota; kingdom Metazoa; phylum Arthropoda; class Insecta; order Hymenoptera; family Braconidae; genus Psyttalia; species Psyttalia lounsburyi. Next base: position 3,105 of record JAPYZN010001828.1, on the reverse strand, counting down.
TCCCGAGGGTGGGGAGGTGAAATACCGTACGCGGGTGCTGGTGGGGGGAGAAGAGAGAGAGAGAGAGAGGAGCCGGTTCGCCGTCGTTCCGCAGCGGAGAGACCGGAATCCATGTTGCCGCTGTCCGGCTGGTGGAGTGACGTCATCGAGTGTTGGTGCAAGTGGGTTTCGTGTACGTTTTATTCATCGGGCAATGGTTCCAATGATGTTTTCATGATAATGTACAATTGTTTTAGCCAATGGTGAAATTTTAGCTGGTGTTGAGGGGGAACAGTGAGAATTTAATCGGTGATATATTGAGGATTTGGTTGTCTCGACTTTTTTTTCTTGTTCAAAACTCCAGTGATTGGGATTTTTTCTTTTCGCGAGGGTGGAGGGAATTGATAAAGGGAGAGGATCCAAGAGGTGAGGTTTTTAATATCGAGCAAGTTTCCTTTTGGTGATCGAGCTGAGACGGACAATACGAACCTGCTGAGGTGAGTGGTTTCAGGAAATTATGTAATGTCGGGCTTTTGGGGGATTTTTTTTTCTCTGGAGCTTTTGGTGGACGAGAGAAATGAGGTTTTGGGGCTTGCGGGCGACGATGGGGTCGAGGGAGGGACCTGGGGATCTGAAGTTTATGGAACAGATCGATCTGCTCGGGGTCTTCTTGCGGAGAGTGACAGGTTAACCTCCAATCGACTGGCTCTATCGGCGGTGAGTGATGAGGGAAGTGTGCGGAGTTTGTCGGGACAGTTGGGAGGATTTATTTTTCTGGGGTACACGGGCATGGGGGCAACATGGACACCTCCAACTTTTGGCTAATGACGTGGGTGAGGTGACACTGGAGACGGTTTTTTTTTTGCGTAAAAAAATTGTTGGGACTCGGAATGGAATGAAATCAATTCACATTCAATTGATTAAATGTCGGAATTCTAATTATGAATGTGGAAACAAATTAAGTGTCGCGTTTGCCCCACCCTTGACCAACTGATTATCGTCGCTACAATCTAAGACTCAGAATTTTAATGTCGAAGCGACGAAGTGGAATTTTTGTAAGAATTTTTTAGTTATTCTGATTCACAAAGTGAGTCAGAAAAATTGACTGGTCAGACTGAAGGAATTCATGTAATTTGTTGAGCTGTCACTGCTCTCCAAAAAATTACCAAAAACATATTATCGTACTCCTTAGATTCCAATATACTCCCCAAACATTTTTGCCAACTCCCCAGTCTCCCCACTTCCCTCCCGATTAATCAAAAAATTCACGTCGAGCCAAATGGTCAAATTTTCCGATTGAGTGGTTCGCCCAGCCCCCGAGATCCCAAAATATTTCTCCAAAACTCAAAAGCTCCAGAATTAGCTCACCTTTCCTCCGAGAACTTCAGAACTTCCCCCAACTTTAAAAAAACGACCTCGAAATCCCAAAAAAAAATAAGAACATCCCCAATACCTTCAAAAAAAAAAAAAAAACTCCACGTTCGTTTACAAAAAAAAATCCCCCACAATTTCCTCCCGTAGCCGGCGGTCGTGTCGCCCTTTCACCTCTTCTTTATTATCATTTAAACGTTTTCCTCGACCAGTTCAATTACACGGCAACGATACTGGGGTCAAGTTCACCGGGTTAGACGAGTGGCGAGGCTGGAAATTTTGGGTGGAGTTGGTGGCGACAAGACCGCAAGATTAAATATTTTCCCGAAACAACATTCCCCTCCCCCCCCCGATTAAATCCAATAAATAATTAAATTACCCCACAGCATGTGCCCCAGTTCGCCAACTGTGTTAATTTTTCCATGGCTCTCATTATACTTAAAGTTAGCACCGGAGGCTTAGCTTCAGGTCTAGAATAGACTCCACTCGAATTGTCAGACGAGAGGCATTCGAATTCCGGTGTCTATCGATTTTTTACAAGTTTCTCCTGCACGTGTCACCACGTGCGTGTTGAGTTGCAAAATTTAGAGCAGTATATCGCCCGTAATTTCCGTCTTTAATTTTTTTTTTTGCAATCCCCCCCCGGGGCCTCATCCTTCTCTTTTGATTAATCGCCGTAGCTTGGCTATCATTTCTCTTTCTGATTGATAAATTTCTGGGATATGGAAGAGAACTGTAGTTGATGATAGTTGTCGGGGGATTTTATTTATCGGTCTCGATAGAATTTTTTTTTTCTCTTCAATTAGTTCCTTTTTTTTTCCCTCCCTCCCCCGCCCGCCCCTTCAGATGCCTCGCTTTTTCTCCCTCGATAGATAGTTTTAACTATCCTAATCTCGTCAGGCCCGTTCAATTCCATTGATGCATTGCGCCTGCGCTTGGAAAAGAATAATACAATCCCCTTGACAGTTTCGACCTCAATTTACGAGTTGAGGCAACCACCGAGGGTCTGCGGTATCAACGAAAATAGCAAGGATTCATGGGTTCTATTGTATTGTATTTATCCATCCCTGAGTTATTCTCTGTCTATCCACTTTCACGTAACAATTGGTATACGTGAACAAAAAAAAATCTATTGAGAATTTACAATGCGTCAAATTTCGTGCTCAACAAATCGATAATACCATAAAAAAATCGCGGATCCAAGTCGAAAGTAATGAATTAAAATCGACGTAACCGTTAATTGTCAATTAATCGTCAAATAACGGGCTTTAATAATTTTTCTTGTCGCGCGAAAAAAAATCTCGACAATCTCCTCGAAAAAATCCATTATCGAGAGTTTAAATATTCCACCGGAAGTGACAATCGAATTTAACCCCTCGCCCCCTCCCCCGGAATTCTCTCGCAATTTTTGATAAAAACTAAAACCCCCCCCCCGGGGCGAATTAATCATTAAAAACCCGCTTCAAAAATTCACTCACCCAATCCTCAAATTTCCATTTCCGTTGATTCCGCATTCACCTCAAATGCGCCTGATTTTCCCCCGGAAAATGTCTGCAGGCATTTTCCCCCGAAACCCCTCGATACGAGGACAATTCCCTATTCATGAGACGTCAGAGGTACTCCCGAGGACGAGTCAATTCCCGGCGTGTCCTCAGATCTCCAATTACGTCAATACCAACTGCTCAAAAAAAAAAAAACAATCAAACGATATTTGTCAGGAGACCTACCCCCAAAAAAATTCCTCGTACTCGCCTC
>JAPYZN010001827.1:0-14363 GCA_030522865.1 Psyttalia lounsburyi | reverse complement strand
AATTTTCACCGAAAAATATCGAGTTTTCGGTCAAGTTTTCTATACCGTGAAAAAAAGCGTGAGAGAAAATCTCATAGCGCGACCGCTGACGGGTTAAACCATGGCCATCCCATAGAATCCAAGTTGGCTCAAGCTAGGAATTCCAAGGTTTGCTATCCTACCTTGATCCAAGCTTCCGCTCATCGTTGACGCTTGGTTTTCCCCACCTGGACGAATCATTGCCACAGGACATTTGGCATTGATCTAGCACTCCAACCGCACGACCACTGCCGTCGGTAATATAAATAATTCGATATCAATAAACGTTTTATCATTTCGAAATACGCCGAATGGCATCAAAATAATGAAATTAAATTAATCCTTGATTGAATTTTACAATTAGCAGTTTTCAGTTGGAAATTGTTAATAATTAATAATTATTATATTGAATTAAGCCAACAACTGATCCATCGGTGGTGCTGACTACGGAATACATCAAAGCCCTAGTAATTTTCGCGTAAAACAATAGAAACCGCAATCTAATTTCATCCGTCGTTTGCAACGAGAGAGTTTCTCCTTCTCTTGCGATGAAATGATCCCAAGAATGGGCAATTTTGGGACTAAGTAATATTAGAACTGTTTTATAAAACACTTCCTCAACTAGAAAATGGCTATGAAATTTAATTTTGGAATTTTTTGTTTTTTATCTCTTCACCCCATTTTTCAGAATAATATAAAAACGTGATAATTCAAACCGTAGTAATCGAGAATCCATTAGCGAAACACCTCAATTCCGCTTGGATACAGACTTGAGTTTGATGACTATGCTTCCAACCAAGAAATTAACTAAGTCACGTTATTGCCCCGTCAGCTCTGCCCGGAATACTAAATCTGCAACAGGTGTAATTAATTGGATTCAGCTCTGTCATACGCAGATTAATTACACCAGGATTGATCTTACACGCAAAATTCAACGCATGTAGGGGAGAATCCACTTAATCGGACGACGGGGTAAAATGGTATGGCGGGGTAAAATGAAAAAGCAAAAATGTGAGGATATGCTAAAAAAAATACGATAGTCTCAATTGCATTCAAGAAAAATTCTTATTTTAAGATTTCAAAGACCTTAAGAACGTTTGGGCATTATATAAACAACGATATAAATATAAATAATTTTTGCCTTTAAGTTGCTTATCTTTACAAAAAATCATGAAAAGGGTCGAGTTCTTCAAAGAGGTTTTGTAGAGGATAATTGAGTTGGAAATTCTTTTGGTTAAGTGAAGATTGGAATCAAAATGTTGGTCTAAAAATTACATTTTCAAAAGTATCGGTTTGAGATCTTTGAAAGCACAAAATAATTTTTTTTTTAACAAAAAGAATGCTGACCTCCATGTCACATATGAGCGACATATTTTACAAACTCAGATACCATTATCCGATGTACCTCGCTCTCCCCTAATGCATATGAGGAATTCACTTAGAAAAATCTAGGAACTGAACTCAGTCACTCTTCAAATAGGAATGGTCAAGACAAAATATTTTATAGAGAGAGATTATCTTTGAACTTATCAACTCATTCCGTTCATTATTTCTATAGAAATTTACATTGTCCAATTTTCCAATTGATTCTTCTATTTGTAATTGCATTTTTAAAGTAATTAAATAATTCTTCTCACAGAAAATACAAGAAAGGAAATTCATTTACAATTCAGTATTAAATATGAGCGAAAATTGTTGATGAATAATAATGATAAATGAATTAACAATAAATCGTCGGATAAATGAGAATAATGAAATAAGTTAACGATATCGAGGGAAAATTGAAGAGTCACAATTATGTATAGAAACTTCAGACAAATTAGATAAAAACATTTCGAGAGGAAAATTCATCGATTCAGACCAGCGGGCAATTGAAATACGTAAATTGGTCATTAGCGGAGGCAACTTGATTAATTAGGGGTACCCAATGGCGCTAAATCATACGAATGACTGATTCTAACTATCGATTACGTAGCTGGGGACAAGTGTCAACTGTTGATTCATAAATTGGTGATAAAGTTCTGGAGTGAATCGAAGTAGTGAGAGAAATTCAAGATTCCACCAGAATTACTTCGAAAATGTCTTGGGAAGTTATGGGTTCGGAGAAAAATATAACGAGACTTTTTTCATTGTACGAAATTTCCTGCGAGTTATTACGATTATATACCCCGCAAGCTTTTCATCCCGTTTTGGATGGGTATTCGTGAGATAAAATTTCATTCGTATTTCAGTAGTTTTTTTTACTCCTAAGACATATTTAAATATGATTATTTACAATGAAATGAACATTTTAGATTCATCTCAACAATTTACAATTTTTTTTGGTTTTTACACATGTATTTACGTATTAACATATTTATTCCTCCGAAAAAAGCTGTGAATTATGTTTAAATGTAAATGTTTTTAGTTAAGGTAGAGATTAAAAATGCATTCCCCCGAATAAATGAAACTTAATAATTAATGTAAGAGAATAATTATTAACGAGTGTATAAAACATTGAGAAAAATAAAGAAAATGGAAAAACAGATTTTCGACAAAAAATATTACTTCCCAACATTCAAACACTAGATTAAAAACTATTGACTTCTATAAAGAGAATCAATTTTAAGTTTAACTGGTAATCCATGCCGTATTTTTTTAAAGTTATTTTTAATTATATTATAATAATATTAACACTTGTTAATTTATTTTCTCAATAATCCACAAATCTATTTTTAAGTTATCTCTCCAATTTGCACTTTTTTTGTATTTTATTGTTTCAAAAAAGTCAGTGAATTATGCAAAAGACTTGTTTTTATTTGAAATATTTATTTATTAATATTTAAAAAATGAATTTCATGAAAATATAAATGTTAATGATGAATATGGTAAGAGAATTATTGATACATTTCTTGAAAAAAGAAAAATCAAGAAAAGGTAAAAAGTGATTAACACTGGGGAAAATTACTTCTCAAGGCTGAACGATAAGTCAGGATTAGCCGACGGGTGATGGGATACATCAGAAATTTTAGTATGAACCGAGTAAGCATTCTTGTAACAGGATGTGTCGTAAATCCAGACCAAACAGTCTGACTTGCAAATGAAACGTGACATGAGCGCGAGTGGAAACTTCGGAAATTGCTTTTCTACAAGTTCCCACTCTGTATCCAGCATCAACGGTAGATCCTTGAACCTCAGCTTTCCAACGAGTACCCTGTGTATTAACACTTGGGTGAGTCTGCTATTGTGTTCATGCGACAACAATTCATGACTGACATGCAACTTCTTCCTGTTAAGGGTTTGTAGACCAATAAGTTTTGACGTACAACTTCATAAAAGAAAAAAATTGAAAGATGAGAGGTTGAGGATTCATTTTTTCAAGGGCCATTAATTTATTCATCATCATCGAATTATTAAATTTTACTTTTTATTAGTTTTTGAAAATCATTTGTACTCAATAAACAAAAATAGATGCTGTTATTTTTTATTTATCCATTTCATTAAATTACTTAGAGATCAATTGGAAAGTTGCAATTCCAAGACATCGAATTTAATTATTTATTTCCGTTCCTCTCTTCCTCCAAATTTACTGTTCAGAAAAATTCCTCAATAAACTAATTCACCCGAAACGAATTAGCCATAAAATCTTTTATTGCCCTCCACTGCAATTTTAATGTTTAAAACGTGACTGGATATTTTTCGTTCTTTTTTGTAAAGAAGAGCCCTCGAAGGAAACCTCTAGCGGTCCTAATGCGCCACGAGAATGGGCGGACAACGTGGTATAATTTCTACTTTGTACCGCACTAATATACATTTAAGGGGAGCGTAGTAGAAGTTGCCAAGAGAAATCCACGACATACATCTTACCCCTTTATTCAACTTGACTCTGCGATTTATGGCTTTGAATTTAATTCATTCATTTCGTAAGTTCTACAGGGATAGTCTGGCATAATAGGACAATGGACAAGAAATATAATTTATTCAGCAGATTTTGTCAGTAATAATTTGATCAGTAGATCAATAAAAATTTATGAAAACTAACTATCAGCTGATTTAATATCAGGATTCATCAATTTCGAAGACAATCTGATGTGATTTCTACAATTTAATTTGGTTTTTGCAGTATTTTGTTTAAGAAGTTCTGTTTTTTTCATGGGCCTATTGTTCCTATTTTTCGGATAAATAAAAAATTATTTGGTAAAAACTTTTTCTTTAAAATAGATTTTGCTCATGAAAAATTTTCGAATCCTGACGGTCCAATGAAGTGAACACATACTTCTCTAAAAAACGTTTTTCTCCATCCACGGGCTAACAAAATTTTTTACCTGAATGTTCCCTGGTTTTTACTACATAGACAAAAGAAAACTTCATCTCTTCCAATTTCCCCAATTGAAGCCCCCTCGTGTTTCACTCCGTTGCATAAATTGAGTAAAATTTCAGTTGAACTGTTGCATAAACAGATTACGAGATGAAAAAACACGGAGCATTGTCCCTCCCAGTCTTCACAACCTCTTGAGACAGAGTAACGCCTCGAGGAGATGAAAATCAAATAGAGAGGAACGATAATTTGTTTCTGTGTGCCGCGAGTGACTGATCTTATCGCGAGAAAATAAAAGGGAAATGGAAGATGTAATAATCTCGAATCTCTCACACAAGAGAAATCCAAAGTCCGTCAGTCAATAGGGAGAAAAAAAAACAAAAATTGGCAATGAAAGAGTGGTCTGAGGGGGCTTTAAGGAGAATTGGAGCTTTCAGTTTTCATTTATTTTTTTCCCATATTTTTTTATTCATTCACTTTCTGTGGAGGAAGCCCGCATAGAAACCTCTCAGCATCTTACATTTTCAAAGGATTCAAACGCAGGTTTTCATCACTTCAGTATTGGAAACTGATAGCTACGTCAGCAGGAGGAGCCAAAAAAAGTTTTTAAAAAAATGTTTTCAATCCGCATTTCACAGACTTTTATTTTTTCTATTAAATTCTTCCAATGAATGATTTTTTAAGAATTGAATAATCATTAGTTCACTGCGTTTCCTGAAAGACGACTGTAACAATTTTTTTTTTAACTCGGGATTACAATTATTGTCTTAACGCGAAGAATTGTTTGAGTCGATCCAAGTAAACGTATTTGATTCGAAATTCATTCGAGTGTATTACACGCACAAAAAAAATCTCGATAAAGTACATTTTTTCTACTCATCTGTGAAATTGCGTTATCGACGTGAATGTCCTCACTCCCGAGGATTTCGAATAAATTACCATTCGATTGTTCATAAAAACATGGCGGCTGTTAATTGACGAAATGTCAAACAAATTAAACTGAATAATTCAATAATAATTTGAGATCGCTGGATTAAACAGCCGCCAGTGTTGTTATCATGAAGGTCAAAAAATCAACGACACTCTGGATACGATCAGCGATAAAGAACCCACGATAGCCGGAATGTTGAGTATCTCAGCCCCATCAAAATTCGTGTTAACCCTACAGTCAGTGCCACCTTTTTTTCTCGAGAGTGTCCTTGCATTTGTCCTTGTGATTCTTCTGGCCATTCCGCTTATCGCACGTGTCCAAATGCTTCTCGTGAGTATAATCCCATTAAGCGGGTGATATAATTGCGGGTTAAAGTGGTGGAGTTGGGTGAGACTAAACGGGGAATGATTCACAATTACGCGTTTATCTCGGGAACGTGTAGTTTGTGGAAAAAATGAGAAAAATCTTTTTCTATCGAGTAGAAAATTATCCATCGAAAGGCACTTGTAATGATTTTTTGTTGAGTCACTCGTTTACGAGATAATTACGTTGTTATTGATTTCAATTTTGATACACCGACTTGGAAGATTTTGTTTAATTATCTCTGGAACTGAAGAATTTCGTTTTTTTTATTCTCTCAACATTTTTTTAAAAAGTGCTTAACAATTATGACTATAAACACTTTAAAGAAATATATTCATGATATAATTACAAATTATAGTTGTGATACGTCTGCTGGAAGAGAAATTTAGTACTCGACGCTCTCATTTTTCATTAAATTTTGTTTTCACTCGTATACCCTTTCGGATTTTTACGATTTGTTTCTATCCCACCCTCTAAACCCCTGTACCACATTCGCCAAAGGACGAGGAAAAAGCTTACTTGAGGGAAAAACCTGCCCAGGTACAGTCATCCCATTAACGAGACTTCCGCTCGCTAGTGAAAGTGTGAGATTAGAGTGTTACAAATTTGCCCCACCCCCCTCCCGTTGGGTACCAACCCCGAGTGTCTTACATGCCAGCCCCACACTCTATCTACACAGTAATTTTGCATTATACTTTCGATAGATACATTTCTGAAATTTTTAAACTTTTTAATCTGATTATCAAACTCAATATCGCCCAATTACCATCGATAACATGTCAACCGAAAAAACTGCATCCAAAGATAACATTATAAATGTTTTCTATAAAACCGTTTCTATTGAACATTCATCTCGGAGAAAATGTTTGACCTATACCCAGATAGGAATGAACGATGGAACCAAGGTTCAATCAGGATTGATGCAGGATTGACAAAGATTGGTCGAACCTTGAGTATCGAACCTCGGTCCAACCTTGGGTGTAATGATTTGATCAGGGTTGTAATCCAAATCTAATCTAAGGATATGTGTAAATCGTGATTCTTGCTGGGTGAACAAAATAAAGATTTACTCATTTATTAAACAAAAAAACGTAATTGAAACAGCAATTCGTTGTGAGAATTTCGAAATATTTAGATTCAACTTAAGGCCCGGGTGTAATAGTTGGTAACCTCGAAATCCTCATGACTAATTACAAGAAAAATAATTATTAAATCATAAGCAAACCTAATTTCCGACCTCCGCCCATGATTTTTGCAAGTCGGAAATTATGTATGCGCACGATTTGATCAGTATTTCACGTGTAATGAGTGACGGGGATTTCGAGGTGATAAATTATTACACCCGGCCCTTAAATTGCAAATAAAGAGACAATGGATTCTCCGTAATTACACGTGGCGACGTTCTTTTCTACGTATAATTATCGGCTTCTCTATCTTTAGGAGGAGAGGAAAAATTTGTTAAATAATTTCGACTTGATTAATCCTGTATTGATTAGAAAATGAAAATTTAATGTTAACATTTATGAGAAATTTTTGAAAAAAATTAATTGGTATCTTTTTCACCTCGTTCAATGAATCATGTTTGAAAGATGATAGAACGAGCTCGATGGAGCATTGCTCCTCATATTTGTATCAGTCATTGATTTGACCATGGAACTAAGTCTTGTTCCATCTTCGATATCCCAGTCTTGAGCGGCCATGCTGTTCCAACCTTAAACCAAGGCTTGATTATATATTGACCACCCATGCTTGAATCAAGATACGATTCAACAATGGAATGAAACTTGATTCAAGATTGGGTTATCCAGCCTTGATGTAATATCTTGTTCCAGCCTTGTTTCCATCTTCAGAGTGGGCTTTCTCCTACCTGGGTAATAGCATTTTCCTAGGACTTCCTACCAAAATCAATAATTTTTTTCAATGCCTTTTAAAACTCCACCTCCCATCTGAGCTCAACCTACCCCCGAAAATTGTAATTCCAGGAAAATCCGATGAACTACTTCCCCCCAGTTACCCACAAACTCCCGCCGACCCGGCCGCCTCCCACCGCTGCCGCGCTACCGCCGACTCCAGTAATTAGCGTCAATCTGCAGCTCGATACAATACGCCCAATCACTCCATCAACGCCCACCTCCGAACCGATAAATATCGACATGCAGTTACTGCACCCCTTGCACCTCACCCCGTTCCATCACGAGGACTCGCTGCACCTCCAGAAAGCCCCTTCAGAGACATCCACGATGGACTACGAGTTCTACCGTCACAACTTCATCGAGGTGAACCTGAAGAAGCAATTTGGAGAGAGAATCCCAGGAAATGTCGTCTTCAACGCCCACCACCTGAGCACAATGGACTCAAAAGTCCTGTTAAAAGTCAACAGAAACTTCCAACATGATTTATTTGACTTCATTGAGTATCCAGAGCCGCCAAAGCCGGCGAAGCCCCATCCGACGGATCTCTTCCTCCCGAAGAACACCTCCAAAAACGTCATCAACCTCGATAAGTCGATAGGAACAATGGACCCGTCGCTGGAGCAGGACCAGGTCCCGGAGTTGATAGACTTCAAGGACCGGGGACCAACGCCGACGTCCCCGAGGTCTCCAAGAAGGCTGAGACAACTAGCTGAGAGTGCTGACGACGTCCAGAGAATTCTGAACCCAAAGCCTCCCAAGAAGAAACTAGAGTCGACATCGAGTCTGCCGGGTCCACCAGCTCCTGAGAAGCAGTCCAATACTCATCCGAGGGTCCTGAGGGCGAAGGAGACGAGGCAGGTGGTGGCAAAGCACCGGAGTTCTCTGAAGGTATTGCCAAATTGGAGATTGGTAATTAGAAAGATTCCTTAGATTGATTTGATTATGGCTCTGATAATCGTTTGTACTCGAGTGTACCATCATCTTCTCCGTTGAGAATCAATATTTGCTGTTGATTTCATATAATTTTCTTTTTGTATCTGAACAATTTTCTGGTAATCTACGTTACCAACGAGTACAGACGAATACCAACCATACGAGCTTCCTACAAATAACACATTCTGAAGTGAAGTTCCCATAGGATCCCCCTAAGCCTGCAGGCCAGAACATAGAGAAGACCGAGGATTTATTCGTCAAGAACCAGAGGGAGAGTGGACATGACAGGTCCTCGATAACGTGTCCCTCGGTGGCATCCAGTGAAGCCTTCAGTATCAACAGCGCCTCCTCGAAACAACCGGAGAGGATAGCCTCCAGACCGACGTCTTCCTGCGGCTCTACCAAGGGATTCAAAAATTTTAGGTCGCGAGTGAACTCCAGGCCCAGATCTAGTGGATTCTTCGGGTGGGAAATCCCTGACAGTCCTGATGCTTCTGATACTGCCGCTGATGATCCTGTTCCGGTGGGTCTTGATTATGTTGATCGTCGTGAAGTGGAAAAAGACACCAGGAGCACTGAGAATCCAGCCAGATCGAAGGCAAACTCATCCGAGAATAAGGAGAGAACTGACAAACCGATGTTTGAGGCTGCTCTTGTACCTCAGCCTCATCTGGATGCACTAAATGATGTGACAGCTGAAAGGGATCAGTCCTCTTTCCCTAGCCACGCTCGAAATGCTGAGGAGAAGATGCACAAGTCGAGACTGCCTGTCAGACGGAGCGAACAGACGAGGAAAGTGGCGAAGAAAAATTCGAGCGATAAAAGTGGAAGAGAATTCAAGAAAAAGGAAGATGTTACCCTACAAGCTTCTGCTTCTGTGATCAAGTCTGGTATTGATGATAATTCCGGGCATTCTTTTGGAGATAGAACTGGAGTTTTAGGGCGGGGGGAAGCGGGCGGTGAGTGCAATCAGGAGTTGCCGGGGGAGAGGACAATGGGAGGAGAGACTTCAAAAGAAAAGTTGCAGGGAGAATCGATGAAACTGAGGGAAATAAATACATCCAATCGAGAGGATCAAGTGAAATCGGGAGGAGGAGAGGTGGTGGGAGAGGGAATGTGAAAAGGGACGAAATTAATATCCGGGAAGGGGGGGAGTTAATTGGAAAGATTGGAGGATATTTGTGGGTTTTTTTGAGGAATGGATTTTACGACGGCTTTCTTATTGATCGGGGGACATTTCACTGCGTGAGGTAGTTAAATTCTGGGTGACATTAAAAATTGCGTTTTTGGATATTTTCTTTCGAGGGGTGACTTTGTAATTTATTTTTTCTTGGAAATATACTGATTTTTCATTTTAAACAATACTTTTTTTAGAGGTAAAATGAATGGTTGATATTTTTATTTTTACATGGAGAGAAAAATTCAATAAAAATTACGTGTCAGTTCCGTAATCTACGAGCCAAAACAATATTCCGTACAAATTACGGAACAGTGACGTACTTTTTTATAGAACTTTTCATACTTTTTCCTGGACGTGTTCTGAAAAAAAGTACGGCACTGTTCCGGAATTTTTACGGAATATTGTTTTGACTCGCAGATTACGGAACTGACAAGTAATTTTTATGGAATTTTTCTCTCCGTGTAGTAGTTTAGTAGGGAGGATTCATCGCAAGAATGAATTTCGAATGGAAGAAACTGCAGTCACATCAACGCATTTTCTTATTGCTGGAGTAAAATTAGATGAAATTTTATCTTTTGGTGAAAACCTAAAACAGGTGAAATACATTTTGCAGTGATATATAATGGATAAAAAAATGGGAAATGTGGAAAACTATATAAGAAGGTAAAGAAATAAACAATGCACACGACATAATACGCGATACTGGATTATTGCATAGAATAATAAGAACGAGAAATTAGTATCCGGTATTAGGGAGAGGGGGAGTTGGAAAAATTGGAACATATTTGTGAATTTTATTGGGAAATGGATTTTAGAAAACATTTTCTATTGATTCGTGAGATTCGTGAGCGCGGAGGAGATTTTGCGAGGTAGTCGTAGATAAATTCTTAGTAAAATCAAAAATTGTATTTTTGATTGCCCACTATCGATAGGGACTAAATTTATTTTGATAAACATACCTCAATTTTGAATTTCGCATATCACTTTTTTGAGACAAAATCCATTTTTTATATTGTTATTATTTTCATTAATTTAATTATTACAAGGGAAGTTCAAATTGAAATTGTTCATTGGAGTTAAAAACTACGGTAAACATTTTTTCAATCATTGTTTTTCACATTGTGTTCAGTGAGAAAAATTATTTTCATACGGAAAACGCTATCCATAATTTTTCAGGGGATTATGATAATTTAGTGGAAAGAGAATTAAGTCTATTGTCGATGCAATTCTGAACAAAAGATATAAATATCGGTTCATATTATATTAAACAATTTTTAATTATTGGGGAAAAATTAAATTAAATTTTTTTTGCGACATTCATTTTCTCACTGATGAAATTCCGTTCAGCCCTCCTCTTATGATTTACCATGGCTAAAAAAGTGAATACTTATGAATTAAAAAATAGACAATTCAGTTCATGATGAATAATTTTAGAGACAGAATATATTTTTTCTTAATTAGGAAATAGAGTTATACTGATGAACACAGCTAGCCCATGAGAATGGATCATTTCACGAAATGTTAGATGGGAAAAATTGATATCCAGTATTGAGGCACAGGCGGGGGAATTGGAAAGATTGAAGGATATTTGTGGGTTTTCTTGTGAAATGGATCTGACGAAGGTTATTATTTTTATTGATTCTGAAAAGCTTTGGCTGGTGGAGGTAGTAGGTAAATTCTACGTGAAATTGGAGATTGAAAATTTTGAACATTGCTTTTTTAAGTAAAGAAATTAAATTTTCCCTTCTTTATTTCTATTATTTCCATTTATCCAATTATTTCAGTTGAGACAAATTTGGTTTATTTTGTTTCCATTTGAGTTTTCAGTCAAAATAAATAGAATTAAAAATTATTTTCAAGTAATTCAAGCTAAAAAAATCTCAAATTTTTTTCCATCATTTGGTGTTCATATGAATTTTCATTAATTACGAGAAGAGAATTTTGATCTAGCGTGTGAGAAATTTCCGTCCTTGATATGGCGGACAACATCTATGTTTGGTAAGTTTTCGGATCATGATCCGTCCAGGATCGCCGTACAGTGGGAAAAACTTTATTTCTTGAAGGATTTTAAAGTCAAATTAGTGACGAGAGAATTTATCGTAGATTGAAATCGTAACAGAAAAGAGAGTGGCCATGGAATGACGGTAAGTTTTATGATTATCAAAAGAAAATGAGATGAAAACTTTTCTATTGTCGTACTCCAACCAATTGAAAACAGGGGAAAATACCATCTATTGTAATTTCAAATTAATAGAAAAATCTAGAACGACTGTAGATAAAAATTAAAGAATAAACAATGCCCTCGACGAAAATTAATACCACACAAGGAAAACAACCACTTTTATTGATTGAAAAAACACAACTCTGAATATAAATGAACAGTCTGTGGTGATAACCAAATAAATACGGAAAGACGAATAAATCTCAAAATCAATGAATGAATGTTGTTGCTTTAAAATTTGCCTGGTTTGCTTCACATTCAGGGGTTGTAGGTAATGAAGAAGCTGATCATTTGGCCAGAAATACTACTATTCGCGCTAGTGATGAAGCGGTTCAATACCTTTCACTGACTTCCGTGAGAAGTTTAAAACAGAATTCTTTAAAAACACATGGAGCTCGGTTGTTGACAGTGGACAGACCAAAGTGGCAGATTACTTCCGGAGTTTTAAGACAGATAAGAAAAAACTCTGGTGTAAAGGCAAAAAGCTTTCTAGTAAAATCATCAATTGGGTCAACAGCTAAGGCTAGGGCCAATCATCTTAGTTTAGCAGAATTACTAGGGCGAATTGAGATCATTGATGTGTAAATGGGGATATGAAGAAGAATATTTAAATCATGTTTTATGGGGATGTCCAATGTATAACAGCGCTAGAGAAATCATGATTAAAAAATTATGCCGAAGAAAAGTCCTTTCACCATAGTGAGTCTAGAAATTTTTGGTCACACTCGACAAGAACTGTCTCTAGTCATTATTAATGAATACCTACCCTGGCGGTTCTCCCGTTTGGCATTCGATGGACTGTCGATTCAAGAATCGAGTGACTCAGTTTATCGATTAGCATTCGAGTGAATTTCGATTTGAATTTCAGTCGCTAGAATCAGATATGAATCATCACCTACAATTTCAATTATGGAAGACCCCTTGGGATCCATTCATTTATCGCTTGAGAATAGTTTTCCTATTTTTAATAAGAGAATCGACTGAGCCTTCAGTCAATTGTGAATAATCTCCCGATTATTAATAAGAGAATCGACTGACCCTCCAGTCGATTCAGTCTCGATTGTCCCCTTTCCTCAAATAAATCGACTTTCAATCAATTAATGCATTTTTCGTTTTAGAATAGTTTTTTTTCTGCTTAATAAGAAAATCGACTAACCTTCCAGTCGATTCTGTTTCGATTGTTTCCTCTCACCAAGTCAATCGACCCTTAATCGACCACTTGATTTATTGTTCTAAAATAGTTTTCCTATTGTAATTAAAAAAATCGAGTAATAGTTCTTCTTTGTCTCATTTGAAATTCTCTTGTAATCGACTCCGTATATGGTCGATTAATTTCCGATTCTACCGACTATAATTAAAACTGTATCGACTGTGATTCAAATCGAAATCCACTCCAATGCTAATTCACAAACTGAACCACTTAATTCTTCAATCGACTGGTCCGCCAGGGTAGATCAGTGTTCGTTATAAAAGGGTTCGTTGAAAATATAACTCTATTGTAACAAGCTATAGACTATAATTATACTTTGTACATTGTTGGCAAATTAAACCTTCACGTTTTAGAAATGTGAAATAAAAAAAAATGTGGCTTCACCGCAACGAAATAGAGAAAGGTTCTCCGAAATGTGGGCTGAAATGATCTCATTAAATTTTTCTCCTCTTTGACTCATCAAAAGCAGCAAAAATTGACTCTCCTCGTGACCTGATTCCCCGAAATCCAATTTCGATAAAAAAAAGAAAAACACCACATTTCCTCATTGACCTTTTTCCAACAGAAAAACTAACAGAAATTCGCACAATCATTTTCACATGTCGCATCAAACTTTTTGAATTTCAACGCTGCACATGCTGAATAAAGCCTCCTAAGGCTTCAAGGACAATAGCAGAAACGATGAAAAGCAAATGAGTACAATAAAACTTTACAAATTGAATTGAAAAACATCAGTTGCAATATTTTAAGCCTTTGTATTTATCAATTTCTATATATAAAAACGATACAAAATGCATTGAATAGAATCAGCCATCCTATATATTTTATATCAATTTAATGGGCCATTAATTTGGGATTTTCAAGAAAATAAGGTGGAGAACTACTTTGAAAAGTCAATTGAGATCTTATCATATAGTTATTTTTGTTAATAAATTATGATTTTCCCAAACGATTTTCTGTTATCGTACGTAGTTCATTATTCATGTGTTGTCTCTAAATTAAATGATATAAATTATTGATTACTTCTTTCGGTATATTTGACAGTTCTTTGTATAAAATAGTCGAAGCAGTTCTCTCGAACGACAATTGGATCAATTCGAAAGTGTCAGTAGAAATGATGGGAATCATCGAATTTTTGAGTGCTACAAGAGTTATCTAGAAAACATTCGGTAAAGGGATACAATACCCCCCTCAAAATAATTATTTTGAACATTCCTACAAACTCCTTTGAAAATCTGAATTAATTCACCACTTAGTATCTATACTAAGTATAATCCACAATAAAATCAAGTTGGAC
>JAPYZN010001826.1:0-20621 GCA_030522865.1 Psyttalia lounsburyi | reverse complement strand
GGCCTACGAGGCCTTCATTATTGTCTCCCGACCTCTATAAGGGCTTGCAAAACCTTGATGAAGACCTGTCAAGCTCTATAAGGCTTCTATGAGGGTCTACAAGACCTTGATGAGGACCTCTCAAGCTCCATAAGTCTTTCAGAAGACCTCATAGAAAATTAGGGTTTGCTAAGAATTGTGAGGGGTTGTAAGACCTCTGCAAGGGTCTGTAAGACCTTCATGAGGGCCCGTAAGGTCTCAACGAGGCCGGCCTACGAGGCCTTCATTATTGTCTCCCGACCTCTATAAGGGCTTGCAAAACCTTGATGAAGACCTGTCAAGCTCTATAAGGCTTCTATGAGGGTCTATAAGACCTTGCTGAGGGCCTGTCAAGTTCTATATGTCTTTCAGAAGCCCTCATAAAAAATTCGGCTTTGCTAAGAATTGTTAGGCGTTGTAAGACCTCTGCTAGGGTCTGTAAGACCTTCATGAGGGCTCGTAAGGTCTCGACGAGGTCTGCGAGGCTTATAAGGGTTTAGAAGGGTCTGCAAGGCCTTGATGAAGGCCGCCCGAGCTCTATAAGGATTATAGACTTTTATGAGGGCCTACGAGGCCTTTATTATTGTCTCCCGACCTCTATAAGGGCTTGCGAAACCTTGATGAAGGCCTGTCAAGTTCTATAAGGCTTCTATGAGGGTCTATAAGACCTTGCTGAGGGCCTGTCAAGTTCTATAAGTCTTTCAGAAGCCCTCATCAGAAATTACGCTTTGCTAAGAATTGGAAAGGGTGACTAGACCTCTACAAGGGTCTGTAAGACCTTCCTTAGGGCCCGAAAAGTCTCAACGAGGCCTGCGAGCCTTCTAAGGTTTTTTATAAGGATCTGCAAGTCCTTTATAAGGGCCTCCCAAGCTTATAAGGCTTTTATCAGGGCTTGTAATCGTTTCGGCGGCTTGTCAAGCTCTGTAAGGCTTCTATGAGGGTTTTTAAGCTCTTGGTGAGGGCTCGTCAAGCTTTATAAGTCTTCTCTGAGACCTCATAAAAACTTATGCGTTGTTGAGATCTGTGAGGCTCGTAAGACCTCTCCAAGGGATTAAAAGGTCTTAATAGAGGCCCATAAGGTCTCAGTGAGACGGAATAGGGATTCTATAGGGCCTATTCGACTTCCCTAAGGCCTAGGAGCCCTCAATGAGGGCTTATAAGGCTTGTATGGGGCCTGTGAGGCTTATAAGGCTTTTATGAGCATCTGTAAAGTCTTGATGAGGGCCTGTGGAGCTCTGTAAGTCTTCTATGAAACCTGAAGACCTCACAAAAACGTAAAATAAAAATAAAATGATGAGAGGAAAATACGAAAAGTATTAAATTAAACAAAATAAAGTAAAATTGAATGTTGTCCAGGTGAAGGTCTTCATTCACTGCACAGAAGCCGAAGTCGAGGAGAAGGCCTGTCAACCACAAGTACACGTTCATCCCCTCGTGGAAAATAAGAACAAAACAAAAAAATTAAAAAAAAAATTCAAAAGTTGCATAAAACAACGCCATAACTGGTAAATGCCTAAAACCCGAGCAGAACACAAAATAATCTTAAAAGGATGTTATAGTGCTGATGGTTTTGACTCCGATAGATACCTAGGGACTACTAATCCAAAAAAAATTTGGTGTATTTCTTAAACAAAAAAAAAAACCATATATACATGAGCATGTGTGTAGCACATTCCACATTCCACGAGTTGTCTCCCCAGTTCCCGGAGGCGAGAGTTCACTCGCGTGGAAAAAGTCAATTGATAAGACTTGCGTACTCTTTGAGATATTCTATTGAAATCATTTTGGAGATGTGTACCAATTCTCTGGGAGTTTTAGTAGGATTTTGTTAAATTTTATTAACTATTTAACTGTTGAATAGAAAAACGTCAGGAGGTTTTTTCCTTTTCAAGTTCTTTTTTTATCTGTTTTTATTTGTTTCATTGGCCAATCGGTTTTAAAAAATCTGGCAGAACAATTCGGTGGATATTTTTCTCTGAACATTTGTTGTCAAAAGTTGGGGGAGAGTTAATAAATTTTTATGGGAATTCGAGCGAAAACATTGTCGAATAATTATTCGGGATAATTCCGAGAGAATTTCAATAGATTTTTTTATAGAAAGTTGTCGATTTTTCTCATGCGTCTGAACCTCACCTCGAGGTTTATTTACCTCATGGGAGTACGCGGAGACGAGCTAAACTTCCATAATCGAAAAATTGCATTTCTCTTCGTTCTATCAAGACTTCCCTCTCCACTTTCTCTTGATTTATCCCGGACATGTGGCATTTATTAGTTATTGAATATTGTTTCCACTGGTGGAGAATTCAATTAACCAAATGTACCAGTACATTAATTTTCCAATTTTGTGGTTAAATCTTGAAAAGTTCAGGGATTTTTGAAAAATCCACACGAGCAATTCTCTCGTTACGAATTAATTATCCCAATCAACTCATTCTCGTCGATTGGAGAAGAATTTTTTTATTTCTTTTGTCAAGACTCCCTCCGTACTTTTTTCCATTATTTATTTTTTTTTAAATATGGCATTTATTATAACAATTGAATATTATTTCCACTGGTGGAGTATTCAATTTAAAAATGTATCAATAAATTATTTTAAATATATATCGGGGAAATACATAATTTCCTCGAGCTAATAAATTTCGATACATTCCACGAAATTAATTTCTTCAACTATCAATTGTTCAAATAATTCAATGAATTTAAAATATTTTATTTTTATTTGTCGACTTCACGACCATTGAATCATGGAATTTTAAATGTGTAGTTAAGTATGCAAGAGCTGTTAAAGTGTCTGTTGTAAAAAAAAATATATATATCAAGGGTACTTTCCAGATTTAGATCGACAATTATCATTTCTGGATAAAGCTATAACTCATTTAGATTAATTCAGAGAATACAGCGACTTGCCTGCAGTTATTAAATAATAGATATACTGCGACGATTATTCAAAGAATTTAATTATATTAGATAAAATGTGTTTTTTTTTTTTTGTAATTATAATTTTAGTAGACAAAGTTGTTGAGTTCTGTTCGTCTCATTCAGTTTCAGTGAATGCCAATAACATTTGTTATTATCATATTATCATGGTTTAATCGTGAATACGTGTATAAATAAAGGGCAATTTGCGTTGAATTTTAATTAAGTATTTTTGTGAATCATATCGAGTGGTTATTGTTTTTTTTTTTTTAGGTTTTAATTGAGTTATTCCACTTGCAGTAGAGATGCAATATTAGGTTAAGGTTAGAATTTAGGGAAGTTTGCTTCATTGTATCAATTGCATAATAATTATAAATACGAAAACTATTTTAATGCAGAGTTACTTAGGGGGAGATAGTTCATAATTGTAAGTACATGTGTAGAGTGATAATTTTTGTTGTCATCTGCTGGTTTATGATGATTGCGGGGCCTTGGGAGTGGAAAAAATGGGGAAATCCAGGGAATTCTTTATAAATAGTTGACAATTTTTTTTTATATTTCTCGTGTAGACAAAGATTATAAATCTTTCACTCTGTACGAATTTGTCGAGCTGTTTCAATTTTAATTTGAGTTTCAATTATTTTGTTCTCAACAAAACAATTGAATTTCTCGCAGAGAATTCTCGTCCCCTAATTATTTACAGAAACAAACGAACAATTTTAATTGTTTTGGATTTTTCTTAAGCAAGAATTTTCAAAGCAGTTTCTTCTCTCATTTCGTCGCGAAAAAGTAGAGAAGATACAAAAGAAAAAGCTTAAAAATTAATTTCCCGAAATTTCTGCAGAAAAAAAAATTTATCAACTTTGTTGAACGACTTCCATTAGAAATTAAATAGAATTTCTAACAAAAAATACAGAAAACGAGGTTCAATATTCTTTTCTCTACGTGAGAGACAATTTTTCGAGCTATAATTTAATTTTCATTCATTTTCGGCGAATGAATGTTTTTCACTTCCGAGGCCTCTTAATATTTTTTTGGTTTACCAAAAAGCCTAGTCGTTTTAAAATATTCTAGAGAGGAAAGGATTCGCAGTAGAGAATCACGGACGCAACAATGTATCATCCCCTGTCCTCACAAGTAAAAGCGAAATCAAATTACAACGGACTATAATATTTTTTGAGAGAATATGATAATTAACGTGACGAAAGCACTCACTAATCAATTGACAGTGTAAAATAATAATTGACAGTTGCGAGAGAAGTGAAAGAGTAATTACATTATACGTAAGACTACAATAAAAAATTTGTCCATATTGTGAAAAAAAAAAAACAACAAACAAACAAACTATTCCTGTCCAGATAGAACAATACTAATATTATCATTAATAAATATATTATTATACCTAATATTTATTGATTATAATAAATGAGAAGCCTTGTTGCGGTGTTCACCGATTGCTCTCTCTCTTTTACTTTCTCTCTCTCGTTAAAAATATATCGGGAAGTTATTGTCTCGAGAAATGCTGGGGCGGAGCAATGGGAAGACGTTGTAACTGCAGAAGCACTTGTTCATTTCTTTTTGGTAATTGAAGTCCTGAGGAATAGTAATAAATAAATGATAGAAAATCTATGAGGATTTATTTGGCATTATTTATTGTTGGAAATAAAATGCAGAAAAAGGGGGAAAAACGTTGGAAAAATGAGCAATAATTTCAAGAGAGGCAAAATTTGATGTCCTCTCACCTCAAATTTCCGTTAATTTCGGGCCTGGCTCCACTCCCAGCCGACCGTTATCTCGATAATTTTTGTTTTGAATTTTTATTTATATTAAAAAGACTATTGGTAACGATTTCTTTGTAAAAATCGATCCCCAAAAGTACTAAATATATAAATCTAGCAAAACTAGAGAAAATTGGAAACACTTTCAAAGAGCGTTTTGAGAAATATTCAGAAATAATTGAGTAGAGGATGAAATAAAAAATTAAATAAGTGAGAGGAACAATAGAAAACAATTGAGAGTCGCGAGTGCTAATTAAAAAATACAGAAAATTTTAGCCAAGAGCTTTTTTTGAATTATTGCCGAGTGTGCGGAGGATTGGAGGATTTCCAAAAAAACGCCTTTTTGCAGATAAAAAAAAATAAAAACAAAGACAATCTAGATAACGTTCGGCTGGAGGAGCCCCCGGGCCTGCAGGAAATAAATCTGAATAGATAGAACGTCCTGAGGAAGATCTCAGATTTTTCAGTCAAAATTTACGCAGATTCACATTTGATTACTCGAAAATTCCACTTCACCGAAAAAAAAGCCTCCCCACTCACAGCAAAAGGATAAAAAAATGTACGTCGACAATTCCCAAGGCATTAGCCGAATTTATTAATCTCCAACCCCCCTCAAATCTTACATCTCAAGACCAAAACACCCCACGAAATTGTACGAATACCTTAAAAAATTAATTCCGCTCCTCCCCCGTCCCTAATAAATCGACAATATCGATTAGTTACAATGCAATGTGTTCACACATTAATGAAACGATCAATTAATACAATTTGCCGTGTCAGTATTTACATTAAGCGTACTTCAAAGTACACCCAGACATCCTGCAAATTGCAATTTGTCAAATGTGGAATTGAATTGTCAATGATAAATTCATGGTGTCAGTCGATAGTCATTAATGATCTTTAAAAATATATTGTTCACAAAAATTCATCGGGTTCTCTCGGTGCGTCGAGGTCTCGATAGTGAATAACCGGCCGGAAGTCGCCGCCGCCACCACTGGAAATTGGCAAAAACGATAAAAACCATTAGCTTTATTTCACTTGTCGTCCCTTCGACAATTAACAATCATTTTTTTTTTCTTTCTTATTCGATTATTTATGTAACTTCAAGCGGTGGTTTATCATCACGTGCATTTGAAAATAAACAAATAAATATCTAAGTGTTTTTCATTATTTTATTATGTCATTTTTTTATTAATTTTAAGGTGAAACAGGAGTGGATGGGACATTTTCTTTAATAAAATTCAGTGACAGATTGATTACAACGAATACATTTACTTGTTTATCTCGGCAGTTCGTCATCTTTAGTGAGTTGATGTTCATTATTTTCATCGTCTAAATAATTTCCACGTATTTACAATAATTTTCTCGTTTTTTTCTACGTAAGTTGGACCATCGAGGCGCCAGTATTGGAAGTATTGATAATTTTAAAATCATTTTTAGTCGAATTACTGAGGGATAAAAGTGGAAGTAACCGATGAATTAAAGTAATTTATTAAGGGCCAGTTTTTGGTGTAACCTAACCATGGTTGACTCGTGGTTAAAGTTAAGACCCCCCACCACTGAGGCCAGCCAATCAGAAATCTTAACCTTAACGATGACCAAGGTTTAACCATGGTTAGCTAAACCAAAAACTGGCCCTAAGAGAAAAATAAGTAATTATAATTATTGATAGAAGTGTTTACTGAAGCGACTGGTGCCTCAATGATATTGATAATACGTAACGTGTCGTTAATTGAATGATCCAGGAATTTTCTCTTGTGAAAAAATTAGAATATATCGTCGTCTAAATGGTCCAGGTCATTATAACTAATAATTGGTCTCGATGTAGATTCTGGAGCGGCCCTGGAAGCATCATTATAAACCACGATAGATAACCAGTCTCATTTTTTCCCAAGAATGATAATGCCATATCGTTAGTTATCAGATGATGATTAATTTGAGAGTGTGAGTGTGTGAAGGTGTTTGCAGTTTATCTGATTTATTTATTAAATATGGAGTGTTTGACGGTGGAAATTGTCTTACCGTCCTCGGTTGAAGCCACCTCGTGCTGGGCGTGGCATTCCAAAGCCACCGCCGAAACCACCTCCGTAGCCACCGCCGAAACCTCCTCGGGAGGCGCCGAAGTTACCACCTCCAAAGCCACCGAAACTGAAATCATAAGAGCGAATTAAAATTCTGAACTGAAAAAAACAAATGAGAAAATTGATTTTTATTCCCCAAAAGTTGGGGAAGTGAGAGCTGTTGGTTAATTAATTAACTCATGAACATGAATTATTCGTTAATTTAATTATGTGTACTCATTAATATTGAATTCATTGTGTTCTCGTCTTCCTGCTGCTCAGTAATTTGAAATTTAAATTAATTGGCAATGAAATTAGATCCCGTGGGCTCTCTCTACCAGAAAGATTACAGAATTCAATGTTTAAAATTAATGGCTTTCATATCCGATATCGTTATCACGAGATATTAAATATTCAATTAAGATCATCCTTAATTAATTGAATGCGTTTCCAAGTTAATTAAATTGTTGTCTTTCTAAAGAACTTGAGATCTCAATTATTTTTGGAGTCTTATAATCCAGTCGAGATGATAAATCGATCAATCGAAGAATCGTTTGATTAAAAGAATGATCAAAAATGGGACGAATGAAAATAAAATGAAATGGCTGAATCAACGAATGCCTTTTTTACAGTAATAAAGTGTAAATATTTTTTTATAAACACTCACCCCCCTCCCATGCCCCCATAATGAGGGAAGTTCTCCCGGGGCGTCTCCCTCACAGGCGCTTTATTGCCAGGATGCTCGGGGAGAATCGGTCGCTTGGGGTCCTTGAGATAATTATTGAAGTACTCAGCCTCTGCCTTCACCTCAGCAACTTTCTCCCCGTGTTTATTGAAGATGTGTTTTCTTATGAAATCAGGTCCCTTGAATTTTTTCCCACTGAGTGGACAGAGCCACTTGTCCTTGGACAACTCCTGAGTATTTGCCTGGACGAATTTCTCGACCTCAGCCTCGGCATCTTTCGCCCCGAGTTTTTCAAACTCCTCGGATGGCACTGTTGCCACTGGTGCGAGGAATGCCGACATTTTTCCCTCGAAATTTCTGCTGTACTCACTCAACTCCGACGAGGAGACTTTGGCAACTGGTGGAGGCCCCCTGACATGCATTATACCACATCTGTTGGGCATCTCGTCCTCATTAGGATACTCGCAGTGATTGTAGTAGTCGACAGAGTGTACGATCCTCAAGTAGAGTATCAATCGATCGAGTACTTTGAGGAGAGTGGGATCGCGCTCGATGGGGCCGTCTCCGTCGCCGAGCTGGCCCTCCTCCTGGTCCCCAGACATGCCGAGGAGTTCCTCCTCCTCGGCGGAGGCCTCCTCAATCAGATAATCGGTGATATTTTTGAGCACCGGATTCTTGGAGGACAGTCCAAATGCCGCTTGCTCCATGTCATTGCCCTCCTTCTCGCTCTCCTCTTTCCTCTGCTCACTCCAGAGGCCGAGTCTCGTGTCCAGATTGTGAACAATCTTTGCTGACAGTTTAATATCGTAACGAACGACCTGCTTGTGAGCTGTTATTCCATTGACAGTTCTGATTCTTCTGATGAGATCGCGATTGACAATAGCCCCCAATTCGCAGTCGCGAAGTCTGATGTTGTTGAGACTCCAGCAGATCTCCTTGATATTCACCTGGCGCTCAAAGGACACCCAACCCCTGCGGAACCATCGGCGCTCAGGCTGGGGATCGGCAATGGCCACCCGGAGGAAGCCTGGGAACCTTTTGCACATGGCCTCCACTTCGGCTTTAGTTATCGTGGGCGCGAGATTTCTCAGGAAGATACTGCTGGTCTTGTGGAGGGCCCTGGGCTCCTTCTCCTTGTCCTCAGAGGCCAGATCGATCACGGCCTCAGGTTCTGGCTCCTTCTTCTTCGGGGAAGGCAGTGAGTCCTTCTTCTCGGGCTCCTCGGCCTCCCCCTCCTCTGCCTCCGGGTTTTCCGGCTTCGGGACCTCCGCGGGGGCCTTCGAGGCATCTTCTGACGTCTCGGGGGTCTCCTCAGCTTCTAATTTTGAGGGCTCCTTTGGGGTCTCCGGTTTCTCACTGTCCGAGGAGGAACTGCTCGACGAGGACGAGGAACTTGAGTTTGAGTCCGTTCTCTTGCGCTTTTTGGGGTTCGGGATCTCTGGGGCCTCGGACGGCGCGTCCTCCAGGGGCTTCGAGGCTTCTTCTGAAGGCTCTGGCGTCGCATTGGGGATCTCCTCTGGGGCCAATGGCTCCGGGCCCTTCATCTCGATGTCTCCGTTCTGCTCCTCTGGGACTGACTTTTCCTGGGCCGTCACCTCCGGAGGCTGTTCTTCACTGAAAGGAATTTCAATCTTTCATTTAAATTCCATTTTCATTTTAATTAAATTTTAGTTGTCTGGCATGTTTTGAAAATATTTTTAGCACGTGATGGATTCATTGTAATGGAAAAATAATTTATTAATAAAATTTCAAATTGGAACAAACCAATAAAATCGGAATTTGATACAATTGATATGAATTTTGGATTCCAGTTCAGGAGAATTAATAGGATTTGAAAAATTACCTGTCCTCTTTATCCTCACTCGTCTCCATAACCTCCCCCTTCTTGTCCTCCTGTTCCTCCTTCTTCTCCTCGATCTTTTCCTTCTCCTTTTCCTCCTCCTTTACTTTCTCCTTCTCCTTCTCTTTCTCCCTTCTCACCAGCTCCTTCACCACTGGAATCTGAGGCTTCGAGTCCAAAATCTTCAAGTCCTCCTCAGTACCACCCTCGAGCTTAATAACAACCGAATCCAGGAGGTGCAGCAACACATCAGATTGATCAGAGTCTATGGAAACCTTCTCGATTTGGCCTGAGTTCAAGAGCTCCAGAAAAACTTCCACGCGTTTCTGTAATCGATAAAAATCCCAAAATCACAATCTCTTTGCGGACGTTACCAATAAATATTCATTGATTAATCAGTGAATTGGAAAATTTCATGCAGCAGTTAATTACCCAATTATCTAGACTAATTAATTTTTTTAGAAGTCCATCTAAAACGGAAATTAAACAATTGTTCAATTTTCATTAACCGCTAGGAAAAGAAATCGCCCAAATGACGAAGTGAATGAATAAAAATTCTTAGCCCCAGTAAATAATTTTAAACAAATAATCTTAAAAACATACCTTCAACGCCGAAACCTGTTCGTCCTTTCTCTTAATCGACTCTTCCGGGTGATATTTAATCTTGAACCTACCACCAAAAGCCAAATATTACAAAAAAACTCCGAGGAGGGGGAAAAAAAATTCATCATCAACTCATTATCAAAACTTTAATGATTAATTTCAATAGAAAAACTCCGACATCATGAAACAATTACTGCATTGATCTCACCAATGCCCACTCAAAAATTCTAATCACAAATGATGAAAAAGAAAAATCATCTCAAGAAACTAAACCAAAAAAAAAAATTAATATTCTCAATTCTGGATTTTTCGATTGAATTCATTAATTAATAATAAAAAACGTTGGATAATTCGACATGTGTCAGGTACTTTGTTGGAGCCTCACCTGTTGATCACTATCATTTCCTACAAAATTTTCTTTTCTCTCTCTCTCTCTCTCTCTCAAAATTTTCAGTTTTTTTTTTTCAATTTACGGGTTTAAAAACGCGGCCTAAACGTGCGAGCATTATTTATTTATCGTCGGGCTTTGCGCGCCCAGCTCGCCAGAAAATTAATTCCAAATGAATCCTTATCTCTCATGGTTTATTAAAAATGTGCAATTGAAAGAATATATTTGTCTTCAGTCTCGATGCCCGAAATTTTCGTTTAAAAAACGGAGACCGTTGGCAGGCACTGCACGCTGTGGGGATAACATTTGTTAAACACTTGCAGAGCTTTTTGTTTTTGTTTTTTTTGTTTTGCTTATTTGGCATTCCCTCAGTGACGAAGGAATTTTACTGTCAATTGACAGTTGATTGGGTCATTGGTGGAGGGGGAGGGGGGATTTTGGGCCGGGAGAGGGCCTGGGGACTTACCACTCCTCGTCCTTGTGCGCCACAAAAAATTCGTTCAGCTGCTGACGACGAAACTCGAGTTTGTACTCGTTGTAACGCTTTATCGCCTCCTCGTCGGTTATCGTGTCCTCCTGGGTAACTAGGAAAGCTTTGAACGTCATCATCGGCGGCTGTGTCTCCACGTTCGAGTTGCTGAAGTTGCCGGCTACCTCTCGACTGCAATTTAAGAGATTTCTCAAACAATTTCACGGATTTTTGCCTCCTAATTAATTTGTGGAAATTACAATAATAAACTTCGGGGAATTATCGTTGCCCTGTCCACGAAAAATTATCAAATTGTATTTATTATTCACCGGACTTTGCCCCAGAAAGTTGGAGGAAATTTTCCTCGCCCCCGATTAATCGACATCTCGTGATATTTGCGGTTGGGCTTCCACTCAGAAAAAAACAAAACACTCTCTCCCGTTTTCCGCGAGGACAAAAAGAGACTGAAACAAGTGAGGACATTCAAACAAACCTGGCGCTGCTGCCGCTGTTGTTGTGGTTGCCATAGTGATGATTAGCGTGATGAGGTGGTGGATAGTGATCTTGGCCCCAAGAGCCTCCTCCACCCCCGCCACCGCCGCCGTAGTAGTCCGAGTGAGGATACCTCGAGCCCCGGTCGTCCCAGTCCCCTCGCATGCGTTTCATCGGCGGCCCCATGTCCTGAGATCTTCCTGGACTGTATCTCTCCCTCCCGCCGCCACCACCGCCTCGATACTCTCGGTAATCGGGACGAGCCCTGGCTCTACTGGTCCATTCTCTGAACAATTCAATCAAAATTTAATTACTCCAAACTTTTCCTCTTTTCTCACTCACGCACTCGTTCTAGGGATTTTAATTTATTCTCTTTTACAATGGGAACATTAATTGAGGCCTCAATTAGCGCCTGGAGCCCATCAAAAGTCCGCCATTTTTTATCTGAATCCTTAAAAGCCCTCTCGATGTTCAGTAATTAATTAATTAATCATGTAAACATCTCGAAATGACGAGTGAATGAAAACAAACATGGAGGGAATACATCCCTTAATTATCATGATAATAAATACCGAATAAATGAATGAATGGGCAAATTAATTAATCAATTAACGAGTGAATAAAATTAATGGAAACAAACATTTCTCACCTTTCAACCCACTCATCTCGCCTCCTATCATCTCTCCTCCCCTCTCTGGAATACGATTCAGGCCTTTCACCCCTGAATTTGTCCCTTCGCTTCCTATCATACTCGTCATCAGAGTCTCCCATTGCGATGACAAGATCGTCGAATACCTGAATCCCAATTAAAATGAAATTAATTGCCCCTTCACTCAAATTTTGAGGTTAACGTGCATATGTCCAGGAGATAATCTCCAATCCCCCAGGAAAGCGCTCAACCTCATCAATTTCTCCTCATCAATGATAAACGAAATGAAGAATTTAACGACTAAAATCAACGATCTCTCCAGAATTATTAAAAACATTCGATTGTTGATTGATTGTCGGCGTTCCAGAGCTCAACGTCGAGTGTTTGAAATTTAAATGAGTCAATGTCAATGATTGTTTTCTTATTATTAGACAAGATTACATACACTCTCGTACCTGGAATTATTGCTGACAGTTTTTGGGCACTTCAGGCCTTCTATTTGCTCGAGAAAAAACGTTTTTTGGGGTGAAGGAGCTCAACGGAGCAATTTACCGTTCGGTAAATGACCGAGAATGGCGGACGTCTCCTCCCTTGTGCGTGAACCGCGTCGTCAGGCTTTACCGGAGGTTCTAGGGATTTTCTCGCGCTGTCCAGGGAGTTTTGAGGGTTGCAGTGGCCACCTCGGCTGGAATGACAATTGTTTTTTCAATAAAAATAATGATTCCACTGCTTTCCAGCTGATGTAATTTTTTTTTATTATGGAAACTTGAAGAATTAGTTAAATCTTGACTCTCCGAATTGTTCTTTATTTATTTGCTTTGATTGATTAATTAATTAATTTATTTCCTTTTTTAATTCAATGGCTCCATGTAATTTAACAAATATCCTGGACATATTTTGGAGTCCACAGGCAGAAATTTATGCTCAATCAGCAGATTAACGATCGATCTCATGGAAAAATGCAATCTTGACAATCTTATTAGCACAAGATTCTCCAGAATTTATTGACAAAATGTCAATGCTCTGTTAAATTTAGGATGTCCCTAGGCAGAAAGAAGAACTGTCAATTGTTGTCCTGTGGTAATAATTCAATACAAATTACTTGTGACAATTCAGCTGTCTCAGTTTAATAAATAATCCAAAACTCTTGCCTACACCCCCACGATCACCAAAAATATCTCCAAATATAAGAGAATCAATTCCATTTATTTTTTTACAATAATACAATTGAATGCCGGAAGCCCTGGGAAGCTGGCGAACTACGAGGCATTCTTCAACAATTTAAGTGACAACAAGTGTCTTATCGTGGGCCTGCCATGGGGACAATTCCAAGGATGTTTGATCGTCCCCATCTGCGTGATGAGTCTCCTCATCTCCGAGGTATTGAGCGCCTTCCCGACCATAACGGCCCCTCGACAGGCCCTGGAGGCCAGCATCGAGCGAACCCTGCTGGGCCTGAGGATGGCCTGGTCCTTGATGCCCTCAGTTCCTCCCTCCCTGATCAGGAAAATCAACTCCTCGAGGTCGTCCTCTCCGAACTGCCAATTCCCACTGACCGGCATTCCTGTCAAATGGACTCGCTGACCTGGCGGAGCCTCTGGAGAAAAGGACAAGGTGAAACCGTTGGCGTCGAAGAACTGCTGGTTCTCCATGACTATCGTCTCGTTCAAGGACGTGAAGTTCAGGGGCTTCGGGGCTATTAGCTTCTGGGTCTTCAGTTTTGTCTCACTCGAGAGCTTCTCAAATCGGTATTTCTCGTCGGTCGCGTGCTGGTCGATGATGAAGAGGTCGCCCTCCAGTTGCGAGATTATAAAGCCCAAATTGAATTGTCCAACGATTTTCATCTACAGAATAACAGACCGAAATGGATAAATCTCCAGGGTTCAGTTTTCTCCATTGAATATTTCCTACCATTACCAATAATTGTCCAAGAATTCTCCAAGAATTGTCCAAGAATTTTTATATAAAAAACTGGCAATGAAAAAATCGAGAGAGAACATTCCAAAGGATCCAATGAGTCTAAAAAATCGTCCATTACCTTCTCAAAGGACTCCGTCGTGAGTCCCTTCTGCAGCTCCCTCTCAGCATCTGCACTCTTGGCACCAATCTCAGCCCTGTACTTGATCTCGAAGTCCAGGTCCCTCCTCTCCCTCCGCCTCCTCGCAATGGCGGATTTGATGGACTCGAGAGTGATCTTAAAGTCGACGTCTGGCAATTTTTCCGTTGGGATGACGTCGCACGGGACGGCGCCGTCCTCGGGAGCTCCAGGGATCGCCTCATCCTCGAGTAGTCTCCTGGGAGGCCTGTCCCTGGCGATGATTTGCTCGTCAGACCTCTCGACTGGCCTCATCTGGCGCTCGGGCCTCTCCAATTCGACAATTTTTTTCTTGCTGGGGGGTCGATCCCCTGGAGACGTCGGTAATGCCCTCTTCAGGGAGCTCTGGATCTCCTCCAGACTGAGACTCGTGTAATTCCCCTGCATCTTATTCCACTTCAGCTGGAGACTCATCTTGACCGCCGCCAGAATCACCTTCTCCTGGGTCAGGAAGATCGTTCTCTTGTCGGGGGTCACGTTGACATCAGCTGTCTCCTGTGGCAGCTTCAGGTTCAGGTAGACAAAGGGATACTGCTTGTTATTGTACTTGTGGTAGATGTGATTGATGAGTTTGCTGATTTTGGTGAGGACGCAGGGTCTCCCATTGATGAAGAAGAACTGACGGTTGGGCGAGGCGCAGCCCATCCTGTGCTCGCAGCTGCTGGTGAGGAATTCCCAGCTGAAGTCCAGGGACACGTCCTCGGGCAGATTGAAGTCCTGGAGGATCACCTCGTCTGGGGGGACCAGGTCCACCTCTTCAATCCCCCTCAGGGACTTTTTACCGAAGACTGAGGCGGCGTTCGTCAGCACATCAGAGCCAGTTGTCGCCACTACTAGCGATGATTTTCCGTCTTTACTGTTGGAACACGTGATTTTTACTCCTGTGGACACCAGGCAGTAGCCGTAGAGCACCTGCAGGGCTTTTGAGAATTCTTTTTTTATGTTTCTTTGGAACTCTTTGGCGCGCACTGGGAGAGTCTTGAAGATGTTGCGGACGGACACTGTTGTGCCCACCTCCCGGGCGCAGATTTCTTTCTTCCTGAGGATTCCGCTCTTGTCGAAGTGGAGCTGGAACCCGTGGTGAACCGAGGAGTGACGAGTGGTTATCGTGAGGTCTGAGAGCGAGCAGAGGGAGCTCAGGGCTTCGCCTCGGAAGCCGAAGGTCGACACCTCGAAAATGTCGGAGAAGTCGCGGAGCTTTGACGTGTGGTGCTTGAGACCTGGAGATGTGCATTGGGATTTGCGGGGATTTTTTTATTGTCGAGGAGGAGAACGCAAGGGAAAACAAGAGACGTATTTTTTTTATGAAAAGAAATTCAGTTCAGCCTTCTTGAAAAATCAGCTGTTGTTGTAGTTTCCCTATCTTTTTTAATGTTTTCCTCCACCTCTGGAGGACTTGAGAATAAATAATGAAAATGTGCGTTACCCAGGCCTTCGAAATCAGTCTCCAGGACTCCAGATCCATTATCTCCGACTGTAATACAAGTCTGTCCGTAATCCGTCAACTTGATGTCGACGTACGTAGCTCCGCTGTCGAGACTATTCTCCACCAGCTCCTTTATCGCGACCGCCAGGTCCAGGACCACCTGACGCAATTTTTATTCAATTGTCTGGCGAGGAATGGAGTTAATAAATGTATTCCTAGGGTACTTCTGATAAACTCACCTGCCCCGAGCAAATCTGATGGACAGCCTCTTTACTGATGACGTTGATCTTCTTCGAGGGCTCGCAAACTGCCACCGGCTCTACGTCATCCTCTGACATTATTATATTGGGGTCAATTGTCCCCAGGAGGCGACAATCCCTTGGATTTGTTGATGTAAACAAAAACACTGAAGCCGGCTTCAGAAATGGAGTGAATTGAGGGACAAATTATTTTCATTTCTTCCTCATTAGTTTCTGAATGTTAGTCCTCGAGGATTTGTCAATGGATCATTTATTGTAATAGACATTGTTAAGTGAAAAAATGATCCTTTTGAGTGGATAAATTTAGGGCGAAATCCTCGAAAAGAGTACGGAATTCTCGAGATGTCGATAATATACCGATACACATAATGTATTTTTTTTAGGAATTACGTGCGGAGGCATAACCTCTGATAAATAGTCCATATTATTACTGATAACTACTTGGAAAAATAGGACATATCGCCGTATTAATCAGGTAAGACCCCTAAATTGCACTGTCTTCATTGTTTATTTATTTAATATCACTGTCAACGTTTTAGTCCTCACTACAACAAAAAAATCAGCAAGAAAAGAGGTTACCGATTCAATTGTAAAAATCTCCTGTCCTAACGATGCGATTTTGATGATTTAGGGCTCCTTTTAAAGCCCGAAATGATATCTTCAAAATGAGATAAAAATCATTGATATTCACTCAGCCGATCTCGAGATATTCCGCTCGAGATTTCTACCTCTGCACTCACGCATTTTTCTTGTGTGCATTCTTTACAGTTGTAAATTAAATTATCCTGACTAGCATGAGCCTCAAGGGTTTATTATCCTGTCGTGCCTTCCACACGACGACGGTTCAAAACGAAATAAGGAAATTATCCCGATTGAGAGTCGTGGACAACAGCGAGATTGGGAAGCAAGCGATGTTGGAAGGAAAACCTCCGAAATGCATTCATGTCTACAACAAAAAGGGATATGGCTTAATTGGTACGTAATTGTTATAAAAAAAGGATAAATAACCCGAGAAATAATTCAATCTGTCCTTCTAATTTTCTCATTAAAGGGGAGTCGATGAATTCATTCAATAATTGAATTATTTTTGTTTATTAATACAAAAGGCGACAGAGTTCTAGTCGCCATTAAAGGGGAAAAGAAGAAGGGAATTCTCGTGGGTTTGAAGCAGAAGCAGAAGGTGAAGGTCCCCAGATTCGACAGCAATAATATCGTCCTCATAGACGACAATGGAACTCCCCTGGGCACTAGGATTCACGTGCCTATTCCACACATCCTGAGGACTATGATGAAGGAGCAGACGCATGCCAAGGGTGCGGATTACACGAAATTAATTGCAATAGCCTCACGATTTGTATAGAATTAATAATAAAGTCACGTCCAGAGTAATTGTACGCACTTAAAATTTTCCAGGTTTCCCTTTAATTAATGTCACTAACGATCAATTGTTTATTTCGCATGCACTGATTGCATTCGTTAAATTTTCTCTCGTTATTTTCTCCATTTGGATTTCGCGAGGAAAACAATTCTGATTTTGCAAAAATTGTTGACTAGATTTTCCTGTGAATTAGTAATAAACAAGACACGGTTGAAGATTTGGACATTAATATTTTTATTATTGAACAATGTTTCTTTCCCCTCGAGAACCGAGGCAAACAAGTACATCGCAATCAGCTGTTATATTAATGTTGAAAAATAAATGGAAAAAATGAGTTAACATTGATTAATTTTGTCTCCCAGCAAATGATTCCCATCTCTACACCTGGAAATTTGTGGCTAGACTCTGGTTGACTTGTTGCTCGAGGATGATAAATAAGAAACTAACGACTGATCCAGTCCCTTTCTAATAAAAATTGTACTTCAACGCATCAATTGTTGGCAATTTTCCTATCCTAGGGACAAAAACAAATGGAAAATACATCAGAGGTTTTTACGTTGAGACTAAATCGTTAATGGAGAGTATAAAATTTTGTCATGAGACATGTGAACTCCTGGTTAATCTCTTTATAAACATTTAGTGCTCCCAATTCAGTAGTTGAGATACGATTGGATGCTGGAAATATGGAAACAGGCAATATACATTGTCGCTGCTGGCAAGATTATATTTTATTTTTGATTTTTAGAGAATGGTAAGGTCTGAGGCAGTCCCCAGATCATCTCCTCATGATGGATCAGTGTTTGGGACTGGTTGAGGGGCCTCGGGGGTGATAAAAGCTACAGGTGATGGCGGAAAAACTTTACGAGCCCAAAAAAGATGGATTAATTTGGAGGGCGAGTCAAAAAATTTGTTCACTTTGTGCAGATCAGGCGAAATGAGCTGGGGGAAGAATGAAAATGACAAATAATTTTAGAAAATCCCCGTATGTCCGAGTTGGGACACCGCCATCTTGAACGATCGTTTGCGACAGAGAAAGCCAAATTATTGTAATTTTCTAAAAATACAGAATAAAAAGAACAATTGCACTGTCGAATTCTGAAAGTGTGAAAATGCAAAAATATCCGCACGTCGAATGTGGAGGAAATGAAGGAATTGATTCGTAAAAAAGCGAGTGAGACAAGATGGAGTAGAGATCCAAACAAGATGGCGCCCGTACGAGACTCGCCCACTTCGAGCTTTCACGCACTCCCTAACCCAGTTTATCCTCTCAAAATCACCTCCAACAACTACCCCGGGCTTCCTAAAAACTGAACAAATAAATAAATCCCTCAACGTCACCTCGACTCCTCCAAGATCATCAGCCTGTAGAAAGAAAAAACTCATTGGCCGAGTCAATAATTTTTATTTCACGTCGGATACTGCAGTATAAATTCAATGTACGTCTGCTCCTCAACTACCATCAAATCTCATTAAAAAATATTATCGCAATGACTTATCCAGACTCATCTCCTGCACTTCCTCTAAAAGATGACGATGAATGTAACAATTGGTGAAAAAAAACTCCGCACAATCGCCTACAAAAGTTCGTGAACAGAAACCCATGCAAATTCCGATTGTTCACGAGCTCACGTAAACAACTGTTGCTGCTCTCTCTGAATGTTCAGCGCCAAAAAAAAAAAACCACAAGCAAACAAAAAAAGTGAGTATTAAGAGTAATGAATACAACTATTCCCTTCCTCATTACCACGATGTATGCACAATTATTGGAATCAGTCACCAGCAACGACCAGAGTATATATATCTTTTTACAGTACAAAATACAGCTCCTTCGCTCGTCCCTGTGTACACATATGTATATACACGTGCAACAGACATATACACATATCCAGTAACGAGGTATGTTTCATAAAACGCGTGAGGACATGAAGAAAATGAAAACCACCAAAAAAAATCCAATCAGCTGATTACAGTCTCCCTTAGGCGCTTCTCAATCATTTAGAATCTAGAAAGCACAGATTATTCCACACACAATGATACCCTTTTTGTTCATTTTCAAAACCTCTTTAATACCAAAAAAAAAAAGTCACACTCTTTTCCAAAATTCCTATGATGAATTTACAATTCGTAGAAAAAAAAATGAAGGAAATCATAAAAAAAAAAACGAAACAATCGTTAAGAAGTCGGGGCTCCCTGAGGAGCAAATGAAAAAACGAAACATTGAAATATTATTTTCAATAATCCCCACGCCATTGCACGATTGATAATCAGCATTACAAAATCCTCATTAATTCCTATTCCATTATTCCTCAAATACATCTAAGATCTAGATTTCTCACGCATCAATATCATTGCTCAATTGATTTTATCTTATTTTTCACTTCTCTCTCTCTCTCTCGCCTATTGTTTCTCGTTCGTCTGCCATTAATCTCTCATTACTCGCGTCGATTGTGTTCAATTAGTCATTATTCTTGGGACCGTTCGTTAAGGAGAAAGAGATACAAGATGCGTGGATACCGCAGGTATTGTTTGTTTGTTCTTTTGTTTTTTTTCCTTCAAATTTATTATTAAATGCGCCATCAACCAGCGTTTCCACAATCATTTCTTTTGCTTTTTATCATTAATTATTATTATCATTATATTACTAGTTACTATTTGCGATATCTTCCTAACAGAAGAGTAAAAGAAAAAGAAGCCTACGAGCGCTGTTTCATTGAATTCAGTCTTCATTTCCTAAAAAAACACTCTGCTCTATTATTATTGTTAAATCCCCATTACAATTTCATCAGTTTCCAAATGCACGAGAAGTTCGAATAATTGTTAATCTTCATTAAACCCTCAGGTGTTCATATAATTTTATTATTAACTTCTCACCTGGAAGTGATATTTTTAATGTTCTGTTGTTGCTTTTGTTTATTTCATGCCAGGCGATCCATCAAAAAACATTCACGTAAAAATCATTATCCATACATCTTG
This sequence comes from Psyttalia lounsburyi, assembly GCA_030522865.1. Taxonomy (NCBI): domain Eukaryota; kingdom Metazoa; phylum Arthropoda; class Insecta; order Hymenoptera; family Braconidae; genus Psyttalia; species Psyttalia lounsburyi. The sequence continues at coordinate 591 of JAPYZN010001826.1, read as the reverse complement.
CATCGACACGTGTTTCTTTTTTTATCTTTCAAGGAAGAGAAAAAAATGTTTTCAGCAAGTCAATATTATTCCTTTGTTTATTCTTACCGAGAGGTCGTTAAAAATGAAACTGGCGGGGAGGGAGTGGGGCGGGAATGAGGAATGAGGGTTTCATAATTCTAAACGTCAAGATGAAAATTCAATGTGTTTTTGCTTTTTCTTTTATCACTTTTTTCTTCATTTTCCTTTCATTTTAATAATTATTACACAACATCGTTATTCATTCTTGTCTTGGTTATATGTATTGGGGGGAGGGTCTTCTTCGTTATTTTCTTTTTCATTTCCTTCGTCTTTTTTTCTTCCTTTTTTTTTATTTAACCAATTGAATCATCGCTTATTGTGTACTCGACGCCTTGTGAACCAAATTCTTCATCAAAAAAAAATTGTTATAATCTAGTAAATGAAAACTCGTGTTGATTTTGTGCGGTTGACGCACGTGTGAGTGGTATTAACAGGAATAAAAACTCGGAGACAGATAAAGAAAAAGAGAATTGAGAGGAAATCAGAGAATTATTGGTCAGGGGAGCCATGACTGGGGGGAGAAATCGAGTT
>JAPYZN010001825.1:0-56220 GCA_030522865.1 Psyttalia lounsburyi | reverse complement strand
ACTTTCAATCGCCTCTCCAGGCTCCAACTCACCAGATCTTTAGGAAATTTCCTCAGGAATCCAATGCCGTTGAGAGCGAAGCGGTAGCTGCTCTAGTTTCCGAGAAATCTGAAAAAAACGGAAGGTCCACCCGAATATTTTCTGTCATTGTGCCCGTAATCCACGATTCAACCAAGCCAAGTGAGGACCCCTGGGGACCCCTAGGGACTTGTAGGGACTTCCAGGGACTTCTAGAGACCCCTAGCGATCCCTAGGGACTTCTAGGAACTTATAGGGACTTCTAGAAACTTATAGGGGCTTCTAGAGACCCCTAGGAACTTCTGGGCACTTGTAGGGGCTTCTAGGGACTTCTAGACATTTCTAGGGACCCCTAGGGATTTTGAGGGACTTCTAGGGGCTTCTGGGGACTTTTAGGGACAACTAGGAACCCCTAGGTATTTTAGGGACTTCTGGGGACTTATAGGTACTCCTAGGGACTCCTAGGGATCCCTTGAGACTTCTAGGCACTTTTAGGGACCCCTAGGAACTTCTAGGCATTTTTAGGGACCCCGGGGAACTTCTAGGTGGTTCTAGGGACTTCTAAAGGCTTCTAGGGACTTCTAAGAGCTTCTAGGGACTCCTAGGGACCCCTAAGTATTTCTAGGGGTTTTTAGGGATTTCTAGGAATATCTAGGGACTTCTGGAGACATCCAGGGACTTCTAGGGGGTTCTAGGGACTTCTAGGAACCGCTAGAGACTTCTAGGGACCCTAGTGACCCCTAGGGACTTCTAGGGAGCCCTGGGGACTTCTAGGAATATCTAGAGACTTCTAGGAACATCTAGGGAGTTATAGTGACTTCTGGGGACTTCTAGGTGCCCCTACGGGCCCCTAGTGACTTCCAGGGATTTCTACGAATCCCTAGGAACTTTTAGGGACTTCTAGTGACCCCTAGGTACTTCTAGAGACTTCTAGGGTCCCCTAGGGACATCTAGGAACTTATAGGAAATTCTAGGGACTTCTACGGACCCCTAAGAACTTCTAGTGACCCCTAGGGTCTTTTAGGCACTTCTAGGGACCCCTAGAGACTCCTAGGTACTTCTAAGGACTTCTAGGGACCCCTAGACTTCTAGGCACTTCTATGGATCCCTAGGCACTTTTAGGGACTTCTAGGAGCTTCTAGGGACTTCTAGGGACCCCTAGAGACTTCTAGGTACTTCTAGTGGCACCTAGGGACTTCTAGGGACTTCTATGTAATTATAGGGATTTCTAGGGGGTTCTAGGTACTTCTAAAGGCTTCTAGGGACTTCTAGGAGCTTCTAGAGACTTCTAGGGACCCCTAGGTATTTCTAGGGATTTTTAGGGACTTCTAGGGACTTGTAGGGGGTTCTAGGGACTTCTAGGAACCGCTAGAGACTTCTAGGGCCCCTAGTGACCCCTAGGGACTTCTAGGGAGCCCTGGAGACTTCTAGAAATATCTAGGGACTTCTGGGTATATCTAGGGACATCTAGGGAGTTATAGGGACTTCTGGGGACTTCTGGGGAATTCTAGGGACCCCTAGAGACTCCTAGGCACTTCTATGGACCCCTAGGCACTTTTAGGGACCCCTAGGAACTTCTAGGGACCCCTGGGGATTTCTAGGGACTTCTACGGACCCCTAGGGACTTCTAGGAACTTCTAGGGACTTCTAGAGACCCTTAGGAACCTCTAGGAACCTCTAGGGATCTCCAGAGATCTGTAGAGACCCCTAGAAACCTGGAGGGATCCCTAGGACCTCCTAAGGACCTCCAAGGAGTTCTACGAAGCCCTAGGGACAATAAATAGAAAAATACACTTACATATATCCGCCATATGCACACTCAATATACGCTCCATGTCCGCTGGATGTCCGCCAAATGTCTGCTGGATGTCCGTAAATGTCCGCTGGATGTCCGCCAAAGCGCTAGCTCCTCTAGTTTCCGAGAAATCTGGAAAAAACCAAAGTGTCCTGCGAATTAATTACTTTGGTATTTGGCAATGAAATTCCGGCTCGATATTATACATTCACGCTATTTACACGTTTTTTTAGCTTTCTACTCGATAGACAGACTCACCGATGAAATTGACATTCAATTAAATTCAAATTTCAGTCGATCATTTTTGGTTGACTATTTTTTCTTTCAATTGCGTAAGAAAAACCGGTGTGAAATAGTTTTCATAATCCCTTTGTACCTCAAGCCAGGCACTCCAGCTAATTATCTCATCAGGGATTTTCCGCTCGTATATTTTTCTCTTTCATCAGCCCTTGATATTTTTTTTTTACAATCGATTAATTGAAGTGCAGTCACTCGCCCCTTGCTTCTTCACCAATATCAACTGGAGCCTCCATCAGGACTGAGTGCAGTAGTGTTTCACTTTCCCATTTTTTTGTCATTAACTACGTGAAATTTCATTTTTACTGAACTCTCCATTTTACACGTGACATAGTTAATTAATTAAATTTTCTAGCCTCACAGTTTGCATTTGAGCTTGGTACTGGGAGAAGCTAGCGCGGTGAAACGCGGAAGACCTACGAAATTATGAGAACAATTGAACTTTCGTTCGATAATTTAACACTCACGAAGACACTCATGAGCTCGGCATAAATCAAAAATTTAATTCCCATTTTTTCCCTATCAGAATTAATTTTCATCCCTTCCCTTACGTAATAATTCAATCAATAATCTGACTCTGTCGTCCCATCCCTCTCCATAAATAAATATCGTGAAGGTATTTTTCCTTGAATCAAAAAAAAAAAAAATGAAGGAAAACTCGAATAAAAGAGGGGAAAAAGCCCAGAGGACCAATTTCTCCATCGCAAAGAATTACCGCAAACGATCACTCTCTTTCTCTCTTCATTTCACTAATAAAAAGATGAAAATAAAGCATGTGAAAATGGTCCAATAAAAGTGTGATTATTATGACAACGTTTTCTTAAAAACTGAGACAACTATTACTTATTAAATGATTTTTTTTATATTTATGGTGAGATGATTTGCCCCTCAAACTGTGCAAACGAAGAATTATGGCTCCTAATATTGAATTCACCCCAATATAATGAATTTAACGAGCTAAACAACATGAGCAATAGCTACCAAACAGGAGTTTCTATTTTTTTCAGGATGTTTTGTTATCTCAATGTAGAGAGTGAAATGAGAGTGAATTATTCCAGTTAACAGTGAAAATGCCAATGCAATGAATTACATTAGTCACTCTCAACTTGGATAAAATGATTAAAAGTTTTTAATTGAAGCATCGATCCAACGGGTTTTATAATCAAATCTCGTTTGTGTCTACAATCAGTTACTCCTCGTCTCGTCAAACCGCGAGTCTCTCGCCCCCCTCCATTGAGATGTGAAAAAAGGAAGAAAAAATATACGGATTTAACTTGATTTCCACAAAATTAAAGGAAACGTCGATGGCCTGACTTTTTTCTCTCATTTTTATTTCTCCCCTTCGCTTTATTCCCACCTGCGTATCAACGCAATTGCCAACTCTTGGTTCAATATATAAGGGAAAATCAGAGATACTCGTGGAGATTCGTTTCAGCAATCTCCCATATTTTTCTCAATTTGATATAAAAACATAGGTATATAATTTTTAATTTTCGTTTTCACATGCATTTCTCAAAGGAGAAATGGAAAAAAATGCAGAAGAAAATTTGTTGGAAACTCCCAGAGATTTTGAATGAGATTTTCACATGCCAGAATCCGTGACAGGATGAAAACGAATTTGATAAATTCATCTTACGGGCGAAGAACATGACATGTTTCTCATAGGGACGGGATTACTATAATTTCCAATAAGAAAACAGGGCTAAATATTTTTTTTCAACTTTTCGAAACTACAACCACATTTTTATTAAAAAAAACAACAAAAGAATAGGATTTGAGGCAACACTATTGTAAATTTCACTTCAAATTCTGGAGAGCCAAAATTTTTTAAACATTTTTTTTCATCTTTTAGGAACGGTCTTTTCACGGCGACGAGATGGAGTAAAAAAAAACACAAGAGTTGGTTGTCAACAAACGAGTTAAAATCCTGGTATTAGACTTGATGTCACGAACGAAGTGTCTCGCAATGTCCCACATTGCCTACCCCTTTTTCCACCGTGAGGCGTTTGTAACGCTTGCTATCATGAAATTAAATTTGCCGATTAAGCTCGATAAGTCAGCCTTGGTTAGATGCGCCCATGCAAAACGTTTAACGAGCCATTTCGTTAATCCATGAATCATGAATTATTCAGATGTGGAGATATGCTTAGAAGGGAGGAAATAACGATTGCCATTTGAAGATACGTATGCTGAGTCTTTCTAATTATATGTATATATATAAAAAAAAAACCTAAAAAAAAAATATAGATAATTATCTTCTATTATGTGCTATGAAAGGATTAAGCACCGTTCTGAATTTTCGTTTCGCTTATTAGATATTTTATTCCAGGTTTTTTTATCGGTTTTTTTTTTTTTTTTTTTTTTTTCGTTTTAAGCTTTAACCAGCCTATGTACAGGTTACTCTGTTAGCCTCTATAGGACCTTTCTTTGTAGAATGATTGTATTCTTGCAATTGTAAAGGTTTTAATCAATTGGTTAATGAATAAATAAATAAATAAACAGAATATATTTTTTTATATTTATCCAGTGCCGAGAAAGATATTAATCATTTTTTTTCTTTCGTTGTAAATACTTGCAAAGTGAGCCTGTCAATAGTTACTTTTACGATTGATTTCGCTTATTCTTTTTCGGCGTTTTTCTCAACTCGAAATTCCTATTAAACAACTAATTTTCTTCAATGTTTATTTTTGTGTTCTCCCACAGCACAATATTATTTCACGTATATCTTAATATTCCTATCGAGTCACAAACTCCTTCCTCACATATCTCCCACTCCGTCTAGATAACACGCACTCTGAAACCTCATTTTCTGTCCCCTCCTGACACAAAATTTTCCCCTTTTTCGAGACTCTCATCTGCCAAAATCTCATTAATCCTCCATATTTCAGGACAATAGCCGCTCGCAAAAAAAAAAAGAAAAGAAAGAAATTTCCGTTGCTGGCTACATACTGAGAAGCAACCAAGAAGGAACATTGTAAAAAAAATAGAGAAGCAGTGGAGTTGTATTATCCTAACTCCTGTTCCCCTTTTTTTCAATGTTTTTTACAACTTGTTTGATTTCCCCTGTGCGAGCCAGGAAACAACGACAATAACTGTCACGTACTCTAGGAACATCCAGTGGAAAAAGTAAAGTATAGCCGGGTTCTAGTGAGGTAATGGATAAGACATTGCATAAATAATTTTTTTTCTTTTCATGAAGAAGTTTCAAACACGCATCCTGCAAAATATCACCGAGTTACTTAGAAAGTCATGTTGAGTCCAAAATTACCTCTTCAAGTATTCAGGAGAAATTGTATTCGGAGACGAGAAAAGGCTGATAAACTTTTATAATTTCACCGGATTAAATTTTTTCTCCACACAAAATCGGTTCAATGCACAGAAGATAAGGAAAAATAATGAATTTTCTTGCATCGTTAAAAAAAACATATGTATATTCACATAATAATGCAGACTCCTTTGATTTTTTTTCATCCCCAACATGTACGCGAAAAGCGCACAGAGATGTGAAAATATCATCCCCTTATCATATCAGTCAGTGCCCGCTCGGACGTGCTTGGCCGCAGGCTCATCGAAAGGATTCCGATGCGCATGTCCAGGAGCGGCGTCGCCGGCTCTCAGCTGGTGACTCCACGAAATCTGTTTGCCTCCGACGCCCCAACTCAACCAGTCGTCAACACGCACTCATCATAGTTCTCGGCCCATTGAACTTTATTAGTAAGAAGGAAATCCTCCGTTCGCGGAATATAGAAAAAGTTCATCGGACGAGTTCCGGGAATTTTCGTTTGTTTGTTGTTGTTGTTGCTGCTGCTGTTGTTGTTGTTGTTGTTGTTGTTGTTGTTGTTGTTGTTGTTGTGAAAGAAAAAATGTGAGGGAGTTTGTGCAATTTTTCGGCGGTGGGAGGGAGAGACACGTGTACTTCTTTTCCGGAGTCCTCATGCGAACCGGCAGACGCTACTACGCGGTCCTACTCTGTCTGGTGTCAACAAACTCGAGCATTGTCCAAAGGTAAGAATAAAAATTCAAAAGGACTCAAATGTTGGACACCAACAGTCAGAAATAAACTTTGCTTCCTGCTGGAAGTTAATCTGTCTCGGTTATGGGAGTAAAATCATTGAATACTTTATTTAATTTTTACTTATCGAAATATTATTAGTTTTTGATTCTACGTAGACAGGAGGGGCTTTATGACTGAGAATTTACTGTATAAAACAAAAAAATTCAGACTGCGTAGAATCAAACATTAATGAGATTTTCAATCAGTAATAATAAATGCTGTTTATTCATGTGATTTTCATATTCCAACAGACCCAGATTCCGGCCACCCCTCGACACGATTTTATTGTTGATTGTACTTCGATTTGGTAGCAAGTATTGAATTAATGCAGTTTGGCAAAAAAATTCCTCAGTGTCGCTATATACTTTTCTGAAAAATCAATAAGATTCTTGCTCTAGAAATGCATATCGATCTACCAATTTGCGAGAATGAATAGCATTTTGGACTAGAATAGAGCCACGAGCAACTCTAGAATAGCTAATACAAAGTACCTTCACATGGTATTTGCCAACATGCATGTATTCAGCTATCCACTGGTTTCATCTCTCAACAATAGTTGGATATCATGCAATAGTAATGCTGTTTAACGAATTTAAGCATCCCCTGCAGATGGACCAAATCGCGAATAAGTTGGTGCCGTTTGACTTTTCTATGGTGACAGTTGTTTGCAAATACGGACATCAGCAATGATAAAACTACTTATCTATATCGTAGAACTTGTATTACTCCTTTGAAGATGAAACGCACGTCGAAATGGAATAGCACTCAGAGCATCTCTAGAATTGCTAATGCAATGTAGCCCACGTATAGTATTTCCCACTATCAATTCAATGGCATGAGAACGTACTTTTACAACCTCAAGCATTACCAAAAGCTATAGAGCAAATGGTGAAAGATTGGTCTATGTGCACGTCTCATACTTTCAACCCATCTGTAAACAGTTGAGCATCAATAATCAAAAAACTACTTAGTTTTTTGCCAGAAGTGCACGTCGTTCTAATACTTGGTGAGAATTGATGGTATTTTCAGATAGAGTAGGGCCACAAGTAATTCTGCAATGGCCACTGCAAAGGACTTCTCCACATGTTATTTCCCATCATGAGTTTCTTTACCTATCAAATGGTTTCACCTCTCGACCATCAATTCAACCGTCCTCTCAATAATGGTTGGCTATCATGCAATGGTATCGTTTTACAATGTTAACGATCGTCTGTAGCTGAAGGTCAAATCGTAAATAGATCTTGTTTCTCTTTTACTCCCTCAAGTTCAAGTAGTTTTCAAATGTTTCTAGCTGACAATTCCAAAGCTGCTTAGGTCCTCGCTAGAAGTTCACATCGCTCCCCGGATCCTCAGACATGAACCGCATTTGGAAATGGAATAGAACCGCGAACCACTCTAGAATCGCTAGTACAAAGTACCTCTCCACATGGTATTTCCCATCACGAATCCCTTGAGTTGTCCAACGCTTTTGGCCCCCACATATCCTCTCAAAGGTTCAGTATTACGCAATTGCAGAATCGTTTGACATTCATCGATCGATTTTCCAGAAATTGGAAATTCAACATCACCAATGCCAAATCGTCAATTAAGACACACACACATACATATCATTTTCGATTCAGGATTAACGCAAGCGATTACTTTCTCTGACCATACCCTCCAACCACGTTAAGCTCCTCATGCACCGATGATATCACTCTTATAAAAGAATCCCTCGATTTTCTAAATGGGGCGGTAAAAAAAAAATGACGAGGGGCGGAAAAAAGTAAAGAGGATTAATGTCCAAGTACATATTGGCTACACGTCAAATATTTGGTCGAGCGGGGAGACAAGATTGCATGAGGATCATACTATAAATCGTTTGCCGTCCTTTTTTCATTATTTGGAAAGTTTTTTGTCACGTAGTGTATATTGGAGTTTATGAGAATATGAGCGATCCTGGAATGAGTATGACACGAGGATTAACTTGGAATTGAGTATTGTATGCCGGCCGATTCGATTTCAGAATGGGATGGTAGAAAGAAGAGGAAGCGATGTCAAAGATGCGAAAATTGTTCCGCAACGAAAAATCACGCGATAAAATATCATTAGTAACAAAAAGCTGATGTATATTTTCACATTGTGATATTTTGGCATGACGCCGGGAAATCATTCTCGATGTTATTTTACAAGGAGCTTCAGTGAACAGTTGATGACCCCGGCTGGGAGTCAAACCCAGCGCCTTCTGGTTACAGAAGGGATTATCAAACGTTTGAAACTTCTATACGGCAGCAAGAATAGGAAAACTTGGTCGTGATGAAGTATTCTTCTCTTAGATTTTTCATTTTCAATATTCATGAGACCGTGAGAGACGAATTTTGAGAGAATTGCGAGGAGATGAGATGATTCCCTTCAATTTGCATGTAACCCATATTTCCTGAAAGGTGAATTAATTTATTTCGTAATGAAGTGTAATATTGCATGGGCTAAAACGAGCCGCACAAAGTCGTTATGTCAATTTCCATGGGCATAATTCACACTATTTGATGAACCCATCTCATGCCAACATTTTCCATTCCGTTGATCACATGCTTTTCTGTCGCTTTCAATAAAGCCGGCCTCTTTGATGTCACACATTTCATAGATCAGGCCTTATGAAGTCAAATAATACCTCGCCTGAGTGATAGTCAAAGTTCAAGGATCAGAAAGAATTTCCGAGTATTTGTTGAGGGTAGTCGAGGTAGAAAACTTTTTATTTCTCCGGATATTTGAATTATTGATGTGAATCATTCCAAGGAGCAGCAGCAGCAGCCGTATGGACACGGATGGAATCGACTGGTCCACTTTGGGGGAGATCAATAGATTTTTTATGGGCATCAGCAGAAATACGTGCAATTCGTGTATTTTATTTAGAGAAATTTTTTTTTTTCCAAAGCTTGAAAAAGAATTACCATTTTTTTGTTCTGTTTATTATTCATTGAAAGTGTTTCCACATATTTTGTGCAGAATTTATTTTGGACAATTATGAAAATATTTGCTATATACTTTCCTTTGTTTTTAAACTAAAACATCAATGAAAATTCAAATAAGTGAGAAATTTAAAGGACGAAACAGTGAAGTGAAGTGAAGTGATTCACGAAAAAATTCCATAGAAAAACCTATTGAATTAACCACCAAAATCATTCACCCAATGTGAATTTTTTGCCCAACAAGTAGTAACGGTCAGTCAGCGCGTCCCCGCGCGTGCATAGCGCAACGCTCAACGCTCAACGCCGGGAGACCACTTGTGCTCTCTACCCTCCGCCGCTCGGCAGGCCAAACCCATGCCAAATAATCCTTCACATATTATCTCTCAAGGGGGTGTGGGAGGGCATCGAGGATCGAAAGGTTTATCCTCCGTTAATATCAAATCTACCCTGACAACTTGACTTGGAATCAGCCCATCAATTCCTACGCATTTGACACAAGTTTACAAGAATGTTTTAAAAAAATAATAATAAAATAATTCTTTGAAAAATTTGAGTGATTAACGAGAATTTTTTTCCCCCGTCTATTATCCCCTCTGATATGATGATCAGTAGGAGCGGTCAATCGCCCCCGCGGCCAACTCTCAGGGACCACTTGTGCTCCTTCCTCCTCCTGCCGCCCTCGGTGCCCGCACACCCATCCAAAATAATCCCTCATATATTAGCTCTGGAGGGTGTGGGAGGTCGGTAGGAGAGAGCAAATAGCGAGGAGGGGAGAATTAGAGAGGGACACCGTGGAGATAGTATGCCTCTCTGCCCTGGCCATTGCCGCGCCCTCACCTCCACGTTCTCCTGACATGCGCCATGACTCGAACCCTCTCAGATTGTCTGTGTTACTCTGTGTTACTGTTTTTCCCTGTATTACGATTGTGTCATATTCCTGTAACGTACCGCAAGGCGATTACCTCGTGGGTGAGGTATATTCTGCTAGCCCGGGGGGGGAGAACAGATGGAGCAGAAGAATGAAAATGGGCTTTACACTGGAGGTCCTTTTTGCCCATTTCTCATTACCTTCAGTTTGTGGATTTCCGGTTATTCTTCTCTAGCCATCGGCTAATGGGATTTACAAAGAGGAGAGGATGCGGTTTTGTTTTTATTTTTTTGGTAATTGGGTAATGTTATCGCGAAGTAATTGAGATGGAGTAAAGTGATAAATTAGAAAGGCTGAGGGAATTTTCGGGGTGATTTATTGGTGATGTATCGAGGAGGTGGGGGAATTGCATTGATGAATTGTTCATGTAAATCGGGAGTGAGATAGATGAATATTAATATATATCAATATTGCGACTGGGGTAGTGGGATTGGGATTAGAAGTATTTGGGGAGATTGATTTATTTACATTAAATACTCACTGGTTTTTAATATCTCAATATATCGCTATATCAATGAATGGCAATTCAAAAAATGCTCTTCGAATGGGGAGGGGGAATTTTTAGGGACGATCTTGAGTGGATCTTGTATGTTGGAAATATATATCAATATCTATGAATATGAAGAAAAAACAATTTTGACTCTGAGGGGAGTCGGTGGGATATTTGTGATTGGGGAGATGATGGCGATGTGGGATTTGTGGAGATCGATATAATCCCTCAAAGGTATTGCGGATCGCCAGTTCTGAAGCTAATAATCAAAGGTAATACTGACGACTGAATGGGTATGTTTTTTAAACAATAATATCCATTCCTGAAATGATATTGATATTCTACTTATAATAGATTGGTTGGTTAATATATTGTCTATTAAATGACAAACATAATATATCCTTATAATATACACTTCCCCACTGTATTTTTCCTCTCGCTGTGTGATTTTCCCCCCAAAATCTCGTCTACGCTCTCCTGTCTCACGACCCTTGTGTGTAACAAGTGGGCGAAAAGACGGTGAAAACTAATTGGCAGTCGTCTAGAAAAAGAGACTAAAGAGAGAGAGAGAGAGAGGAGAAAATATTCTTGAAGGCGATACCTCAAATAGGAGAGTGGAATTGGCTTCATAACTTTTCCTCTTCCTTTTTATTCTACCTTTTATTTTCTTTGTGCATATTTTTTCCTCAGAGGCTATTTCATGAGAGGTTATAACTCCCAGCTTAATGAAAATTCAAAGAAAATTCCAGGTTGAAATAATTCTCCGAGGAGTTGTATGCACTCGAGCGAAAAATGTTGTTTTACTTTTGTTTACGCGGCGAGAGACATGGCGAATAGTTTCATCTTTGGGTTGAAAAGATGATGATTATTAATTAGGAATGTCGTATATAGATATATATTTATCGAAATTAATATATTAATTTTAAAAAAAGAATTAAAAAATTTCAATATCTTTCACCGAAATAGTGCGACTCCACTAGATCTATATAAAATCCACTCAATTCCATCAACTAACTCGACCCGTCCTAACAGCTTTAGCCATTCGAAAATAACTCCGTCTCATCCTCCTAACCTTCAATATCATCAACATTTCACCCTCTCAAATCCCGAGATATCAACAAGAATAAGCCCGACAAACTTGAGCCATCAACTCCACCAGATATTCCCAGGTATTGCGCTTCGAGAAAGTGGATAAATGATAAAAGACAAGTGAAAAGTTGAACAGTTAACAGATAAAAAAAAAGTAATGCCCACGGTGGTACGAAAGTCGATGGAGAGGGTTCTTCTATTTTCTATTTTCTATTTTTCCATTGCAGGTAGAAGAGAGACGCATCGAAGGATCGATATGAGCGGGTTGGAATTTCTCTGCCCAGAACATTACTTTTGAAAAAAATAGAAATGATTGCCAAAAAATAAATGAGCCTACAAATAAATTGTCAGACACAGTCTCTCCCTCCTATCTCTCTCTCTCTCTCTCTCTCTCTCTCTCTCTCTCTCTCTCTCTCTCTCTCTCTCTCTCTATCTCTCTGTCCCATTTGACTCCGGACTCAAGACTGGTTGGCCCAGCATAAGACAATTGGTCGTTATAGGGAAGTGGAAATCAAATTGAAATGGAAAATGAACCAACAAACTTTAAAAGTTTCTCTCCTGAAAAAAGGAAAATGTTCTCCCTCTGTTCTCCACCCAATAGTGACAGATGAAAAGTGAAAAGTTGAGGAATCAACAGATAAAAAGTCACCAAGAGGAACGAGAGGACTTTATCCTCTTTCCCTCTAAACAAAAAGCGGACACAACATTGGATCGATAGGGGCTTCTCTTCTAGACTCGTTGTTCCTCTTCCAGCTTGTTTGCTTGCTTACAACTCCCCCGATCTTTCTCCATCCCTTGTCCGCCCAACTTTAATACCCGACAGACTAGCCAAAGTGTACAAGACTCCTCTTCTTCGTGTTTATGTACTGTCTCTCGGGCCTTCATTCCTCCACTGGCTGAATTTTACCAGTGATCAGAGGAACTGGTGGTCCAACCTCTGTTCAATTTGAGGGTAATCAAGTCGGTCGACTGATTTATGGGACTAATTTGGAGAAGGTCCGGAGGGCTTGGCGACTGCATGATTTTGTTTATCCTGACTGGGAGAGTTGGACTGTTTAAAGGGTGAGAGAGAGAGAGAGAGAGAGAGAGAGAGAGAGAGGCGAGGAGAGTTTTATTGGAGTCACTAGTTTATAGGAGGGCTTGAAAATTCAAATGGACAATATCTAAAGTGAGATTTTCAAGTTTAACAAATGTGATACATCAAATCTGAAATTATAATTCATTTGTAGGGTTTAAAAATGCTAAGGCAAAATCACCAATAACTCTCTCTCTCTCATCATGCCAATTAAGCATGACACTGAAACCTCTCAAAATTAAAATTAATATTTAATTGACCGATTTTCACAATTGCCAAACGTGAAAATTAATAGTCCACTCGAAAACTCTGTCTCTCTAATTAATTTCCTCGGTGTCGTTATAGAATTCGTTGATATCACTCGAAATTTTGCATATCGAAATGATAAATAAGCCGCCGTCATTCGCCCCATGCAGCACATAAAGTTTTGCAATTAGAGCGCGAGTTGTTGATCCATTTGGATATTTCATTTTGCCCGATGTAATTTTTATTGTCGCTCATCTCAGTTGCTCAAGTTTTTTTCGTTTCCATACAGAATTATTGAGATGAAATATCGTTTGAGCGGTATTTCATTAATTGCAATCGGACATTTTATTCGATTGCCCGACATCTGATGTGAAGAACTTCCTTCATATATTCTTTTCTCTATTTTCTATTTACGGAAAAGTTTGATATCGCACACTTCCGATAACACACTATCTCGGTGAAGCCATCTCTTCAACTTTCACGGCAAATCTATATTGCTTCTCGATATCATCGAGGCGGTATGAAATTACGCGTTTGAAATTACAAACTTTTGCTGTAATCTTCCACTTCCCCCAGGGATTTATACGAAATATTTCTCTCTTTCAATTGGATTATCGTCGATTGGATGAGTGGTTGGGTAGAGGGGAGGGCGAGGTGGATTACGAAAGAATAAGATTTTCCATGGAGATAAGGGGATTCCAGTGATCACATTAGAATGTCAAGGGAAGTTCGAGGGCAATTTGAAAAAAGTAGTTTCTTTTGACAGCCAACAAGAATTTTTACTTCTCAATTGAGATTTAAAAGCCTCAAGTGTAGACTTGAATATGTCAAGTTGAGAGTTTAAATGTATTCTGATGGAGAATTGCATGGATTAACGTTACTTCTGGATCAGTGAAAATATCGACGTCTCCTAAAACGCTCTGACTGTGATGAAGTAGAAAAAGAAAAATGACTGATTCGTTCGTATTTCGTGCCGAAGGGATACTCGGATCGACCCACGTCTGTGCCAGCTGTCTCGCCCTCCTCCACTATTTTTTTCTCTCTCCTTCGGCATGAGGCGTGTCAACAATTTAATACTTGATGGATCAATCGTTTTTTCATTTGGGCTGGAATACATCTCCTTTTTGCTTCGTTAAACTGACGACTAATTCCCGAGTTTTATATTGTTTCAGTTGAAATTGCCGCTGACATTTGATAACTATTTTTGGAGGCAAAAGCTGTAGTATTATCTCAACTACCAACTCACCCTCAAACAACGAAATTCACAGCCATTTGATTTTGCCTCTCTACCTCCTCTATTTCAAATATTTTTTTCACACTTAAAGGGAGAGAGAGAGAAATGTCGATTTTTATCACGGAAAATTTTCCAAATACTCGGAATATTTTTTCATGTATGAGGAGCCTGCGGCGTATCGTTATCATACAAAAAAATTGATATCCTGAGGTAATCAAGATTTTTATGAAAGAGAAAATAAAAAACGCCGAGCTTTAATTTCCGACGGATACCAGAGGGGTGCGTCTACCCCCCGCACATCCCTCACTTGATATTACACATTGTCTTCCGCCCACCACCCACAATTATTTTTTATTACGATTTTATTCCTCCTATCTGGCGGAAGGCATTTTCTCTAGGAAGCGACTAACCTCCGTAAAATGCCGTTCGCCACGTTTATGGGTATTAAAAATATACTCGTCTCCCCCCCACCACTCCCAGACTAATGACAAGTGCAAATTATAATTAGAAGAGCTGAACGTGTTGCCATTGGACGAGAATGAATATTTGAGAGTGGAGAGGAGGGAAAGGTTATCAGGCACCCTGAGATTGAAATATTTCAAATTATTTTGCTTGTAGCGATAGATCTTTAATATAAAAAAAAAAATTCACTGAAAATAGCTCTCAGATTGGACACGAGTTATGGCCTTCCTAGATAGAGAGGGAACCACCGACGGACATGAAGACACAGACACAGGCAGACATTGACGAACGAGACTTGCTTGGTGTTGGTCACCGGCCTCCTGGTCTTGAACAATTTCTTATTCATGGACGTCATGCGAAATGACTTTTTCAATCCGCTATTTTTATTTACCATCGATATATTATTTACACAAAATTTGAGAGTTGTCCCATACTTCAATGAAAATTCCACCCAACTCCAGTGATTGTCAGCAGTCACTCGTCTCTTCGTATTTAGAATGTCAATTGAAAAAATTTTCCGATCGAAAAACAAAAAAAAAGATGGGCAATAGAATTGAAAACGTTCAATAGCGTATGAAAAAATGAATGGAATTGCATCACAACAAGCACAAGGTGAAAACGAGGTCTATTGTTCGACGGTGGTGTGTGCCCAGTGCCTGTGGAACGCAAGAAGAAAAACCCCCGAAAAAGAAAGGAAAAAAAAAAAAAAAAAAAAAAACGCCAGGGAATGAAAAATTCTGCGGGGTATAAAAAGCCCCAGAAATAAACGAAGGGCGGAGAAACGGCATGAGATAGCCGACGATGAAACGGCCCCGAGGAATAACGAGAGCCGGGTGAAATTCGATGGCGTGTGTAGAGATAGATAGAGAACGTTCAACATCTCAGAGAGGTTTGCATGTGAGAAGGAAAAAAAGGCGATTGCTCGTAAAGTACATGCCTGATTTATGGAAATAAAACTTGGGATTTACGGATAGGAAAATGGGCAATAGCAGGAAAATTGAATTATCTTCATAAATATGGTGATGTGGGATGTGTTGACGGGACTTTCCAATGGCACCCGGGGAATCGTTGATATTCTTCATGAATATTAAAAAAAATCTTTTCTTCTGCCGCATATGCAGAAGTATTTCTATGATCGTTAAATCAAATAGCAGTGGCAGTGGAATATGTCTTTCTAAACGACTAGAACAAAAAATTTAATTTTTTTGCATATTTCAGAGATGTTAAATGAAAAACAATCACAAGTGAGACTTTTGTAAGTTGTAATTTGAATTATACAAGTCTTCCAATAACCATCCACACTTTTCATATATGCAGGCATATTAACCTCTCAATTGAACATGAATTTCCCAGGGAAATTCCCCCTATGTCCCCTCGGTGCACTAATTGCCACAGCTCTAGTTTCCTAGGAAACGAAGAATAGACTTCCCACTCCCACAAAGCCCCACAAATTCACGTAACTCAAGACCAACCGGGGTAAAAGGGGCTACCAACTAGTGCTTCCGCCCCGGAGTTTCTCATTTTCCCAGTGAGAATCCTTCCCCATTTTCCGCTCTTTAAAGTACCACAAGAACATGATAAATGTGAGAATCTTGAGATTCATTTAGTATTTTTTTTTTTCTTGATGACACTAATAAATTACATTTCGTCCTGCCTTCCAGGAGAGCATCTTGGGGATAGTTTTCCGTCTATTTCATTCTATGAATGACATTTAGAGTGCATTTTTAGCTCTTGAGATATGTTCCCTACTCCCTCCACCCCCTGCTTTAGAGTGTTACACTGGTGCTTCTCAATAGCAAATCGAAGGACGCATTCAGTTCAGAATTTTGTCAGGTGGAAGGAGTTTGAAATTGGATGGAGTGGAAGAAGACGATAGAGGTGTGTGATTTTTAGAAATGCTTTTCTTTTTCCAGATAAGGGACTTGTTTATGTATTTTCTTATCGAATCAATAGACTCGAGACATTTTTAGTGAATAGGATAAAATTGAAGAATTACTATTCCGCCGTTGAGCTTAAATTCTCTCTCGACTCAATATTCAATTCAATTAAACCAAGTGAGAGAAATCAATGGGAGTAATAACATCTAGTTCCGAAATGAGCATCATCCAATTCTCCCAAATTCCCTTTCAATCTCTCCTCACTTTTCTCCTCCGGAAAAAAAACCCGACATTTCCCCGATTTGCATATGCTAAATGCTAGGCGTAAGAATATGTTTCCGTAAAAGCATTCAAGTTTTTTTTTCACTCCGATTGTATTCGCATATATGCCCCCGACATTGGTCTTCCGCTTCGGCAAAATGCAATGCAAAATGCAAACATTCGTACCCCTGCCTCCCATATAGTATGGCCAACTAATGTGAGCTTTCAAGACTGAAGTTGGGACTTTCAAGTTTGAATTTGCAACTCACGTTTTTCAAGTCTACAACAACGAAAAAATGGGCATGAATGAAGTTTACCTGAAAAAGATCCAAATCGGTTGGATGGAAATAGCCAAAAATATTTTCCCTTCCCCCCCCCCCCCCCCCCGTTCAGCATCTAAACATTCATCGCCTCTCTCTTCCACATTTCAATGCAAAAGCCAATTGGATTTCGCTAAAAAATCCCCCTCGCCCCCACATTTTGTGTTTTGTGCATCGATGTCAACTGCAGTGAGTATTCGTTATTGCTGCACATGACGTAAGCTCTCGATGGCTTTTTATTCTGCTCGTTTTCCATTTCTATTCTATCCGTTATCCGCTGTTCCGCAAATGCCCCGTTGGCTTTTCGCTCGGAGCGAAATTCAATGTTGGAGTAAGAGTGGGAAAAGTTTTGGGGGCTCAGTTCCGAGTGAGAGGAGTCAAGTGACGCTAAATGGGCGTTATGAATATGCCGAATGAAATGGGGAGAAATAACGGGATAAGGAGGATTTTGGCGAGGTCTGGTTTGATGAGGCATAACGAGCTCTGCCAGAAGAGTTCATTAGAATTTTTTTCAAAAGGAGGGGATCTCTCTCTCACTTGAAGCCTTCAAGTATATTGAACGCTTCATCATTTCGTCGAATAATAGTGATTAAAAAAATTAGGGTGTGATATTTTTCCTGCGGTTGATTTAGCTACCATTCCACATTTCCTTACCCTCCTATAGATAAACAGTCTTGCTTGGTCATAGAATCATCATTCCTCCTGTCGATAGATCGCAATAAGAGAGATAAGGATAAATCGCTTCCGGCCAAACTCTTTCCCCCGTAAAAGCAGTAGTTTCAGCCCTCAAGGGGATCGATCACATGAACCTCAAGTCACATCCGATGTTCCAATATTTCTTGTGCTTCCCCATTTCTAGTTGATCAGAGCTAATATGAAATAATGAAAGGCGATGATTGGCAATTATTCGGTGAGAGCATAATGTCGGATGAAAAATGTTCTGGGGCTGTGCAAAAAGACGCTTGGAATAAGGAAAAAAAAAAACAAAAAGTAAAATGGAAAATTCATTTTGTCACTCTTTATTTTGACTTGAGACTCCAGACTTAATCAATTCTCAACAAGATTCATTCCCTCCAGTTGACCATAAAATCAGGAGGAAGAAATCACTCTGATTCCCTATCGGCAAGAGATATTCTATCTCAAGAGGGTCTTCCCGATTACGGGTTCCGAAGTAGGAACTTAACGAACCGGAAACTCCCACCCGAAGGACGCCCTGTACAGAACGAATCTATTTTTTTTTACTCTGATAGAGCCACGAGGAGAAAAAAAACGGACGAATTGTATCGGAAATCATCTTCATGAGGATTTTCTTTCATATATTGATTGAATACAAGGAGAACATCAAGGAGCAATGTTCGCCCGAAAAATCACAACCGATTCATCCACCACTCGGAATTTTTTTTCTTCCAATGTTCCAGTGTCAATGTTTGGTCTGGCTATTGCCGTTTCATTGGCCAACCACTTGAAAACTATTAGGGGAAAATGGATCACTCTTTTCGAGAGGCCATTGTTGCCGTCGGTCAATAGTCGAATTTTTCGTCTCAGAATTTTTAAATCACAACTTTTAATGGGAACAAAACATTCGAATTGAATTCTTAATATTTTTTGAATAATCAAAATCAGTCATTGCATGTATAGCGAAGATTAGCGCTAAAAAAATTGATTTTTTTTAGAGACAAATTACAAATGAGAGAAAAATAGTGTACAAAGTACTCCCGATGGAGGCATGTCATTGCGAAAAATCACGACCGAATCGGCAGGAGGTTTGGATTATCTAAGGGCTTTTACTGACAGAAACCTTGCAAACAACCCCTCGTCTCTCTATTGTATTTTCTTGGCTGATGCTTTCTTGACTCGGAGGCTCTTATCACGAGAATGTTCGATTTCTCCGTGGCAGGAGGTGAGAGTTCCTCGGGATTTTATTTAGCATCAAAAGTCCATAAATAATGGTTGAGTAAAATTCCCATCCTCCGCTTGGTGAAAACTCAGTGACGGGGAAACATTGATTTTTTTTCAGGCTTGAAATTCCTTCGGTGGAGAAAACTCAAGGTTTTGCAGTCGAGACAACGATAAAAGTAAAAGAAAAAAATTTTCAAAAAGACGCAGTCCAGATAAATTTCGTGTACGAAGAAAAAATGTCTTCCGACAAACATTTTTTGTAAGCGTTTTTTTCCGCGTCAATTGTAAAAGAAAAATAAAAGAGATGGTATCCTGTATTTTCGGTGCGTTATTCTCTTTTCAGTATTCCGGCTACTCTCATGTAATCCAAATCCCATTTGCAAAAACAAATAATCTCCGCTCCCAATGGCAATTTGCAAATAACATATGATTCTCATTACCATTTAAACGGTATATTTCCAATCAAATATTATTCAGTGGAGAATATAAAAAAGAAAAATCCAATGCGAAATATTAACGAGCTGGTTAAATATGGAGAATCATCTAGCAGACACGTGGAAAACCAAATGAACCAGTTCACTAATATTTCCATGGAAATTAGTATTTCAATTTCCAAATTGGAAATATTACTCATACATGTCCCCGTGCAGTGGTGAGTGCTTAATAATGATAATTGATTCCAAAAGGGAAATTAAAAAATTTCGTAATTTCGTATTAGGTGATTTTTTAGTCACAATTTGACTCTCTCTCTCTCTCTCTCGCTTTCGCCGCTGAATCTGGGCCCTTATTAAATCACTCTCATCCAACAAGATGAACAAACCCCCTGTTGATGTTTCATCCCAGCCCTGCCTCCGGCGTTGCCCGTGTCCTTTCATCACCCTCCAAGCCCCAAACTTTAATTACTTGGAATGCATTCGCATTCGGCAAGCTCATTAAAGTCCAGTAGCACTCGATCTGTGAGTTGCATTCTCCCGGAAACCAGCTCCACCCGGCACACACTCACACACTCAAACACACATACATCGTCTCCCATGACGCAACTTGATTTTCACCTCATTCCGGAGAATTTTCCGGTGAGGAGGGGCTCTTGTATCTCTCGTATATCCGTACCACCGACGCAAATAGGATTCCACCGAGACGCAACATCCTTCCACCTCCACCTGGCGTTGACGCCCTTTACCTCGTCGCATTCACGTGTTCGTCCCCATGAGGAGCACAGGATCTTTGCACATCCCTTGGACAGGGTATGAGCGTGATAATGCTGATCGTCCGCTAAAAATTTCACTCAATTGATTTCTCTGTTCTTCATCTTTTCATCCATTATCCTGCATATTGCATATTCTTTTTACGCTGCTGACCTTACTCTTGACCTTGGCTATCCTTACTTTTACTCGGTTAATCCTGGCACAGGCCATCAACAGGCTATCATGACAATAATCTTGAAGGGTGGCGGGGGGGAGGGGTGTGTGGGGGGAATTCGTCTGACGGATTCCAAAAGGGCTTTATTACGAAAGAGAGGGTATTGTACCAATGTTTATTATCAATGTGGACTTCATTTGTGGTTAGTAATTGGCTCGCTTTGTTGGAGGTAATCGGGTCATTTATAACAGATTTTTAATGATGAGGGAGCTGATGGTGACAGTTTTCCATTGGAAGGGAGTTATTTTGCGGAAATGAGGTTTGTAAAGTTCTTTCAAAGAGTATTGGACAAAATGCTGAGAGGAAAACGGTTCAGGCAGGTCATCAACTTTTTTTTTGGCAAACTCAGTTAGGCAATGTACCGTATTAATAGGCCAAAAAAAAGAGAATATCTGAGTCAATGAGTAAATTTAATTCTAATGAAGGGATTTTTACTTTGTTCTTTGAATGAATACCTCTCGAATGAAGTTCATTCACTGAAATGAGCTTTGTAAAGTCGCCTCAAAGAGGATTGCAGAAGAAGCTGAACAGCAAGCTTTACAAACGATGGAACAGCAGCAGAAGATCTCTTAAACTCGAAGCAGATACCATTCATTTAGGTGAGTTTGGCCTCTGAACATTGAAAATTAATATTAGAAATTTCGGATATTTAACCATTGTTGTTGCCCAATGCTACCAATCAACAGTCAAAACTAGAGAAGACCTTCACGAGATTCCAGCTGTATCACAATACCTTACTCCTTAGCCGAAAATACTCACTATCAATGGTTTCCCCAACATAAGCTTTTATTTCAGGTCAACGACGCTTTCTCATAAATTGTTCGTCTTATCGACTCCCTCCTTCATTCCAAAGTCGTTATCCAATGAAAAGTTTGCATCAGATTTCCAAGATCTCTCACATCTCCGAGCCGTGAATCATTTCACATCTAACGGAATTCTTAATGAGTGTTGTACGATAGGAAATGCAAGAGACGGAAAATTATTCAGAAATTAGAAATGATACTCGACACTTGAGCATTTGATGTTTGATACATTCAAACATACAATTGTAGATAAGTCATTGAAATTGGATGGGCGATATTGTCGATGCTAGAGTGCTCGGAGGAATGCAATTTGTCAGGCATTTCATCCAATATTTATCTCCATTTCCAATGAATTCTTTGTCAAAGATTTTTTTCAATTCTGTTTATGAAAAAACAAGAAGAAGAAGAGAAAAAAAGTTTCGGCAGTACAATTTACACCTTTTGTTCGTTATATAATATAATTATACAGAAAAGATGAGTTGCGCTTGATGTGAGAGACCACATCCGGGAAAGTTATGGGAAATTTCCCATAAATTTCTCTCTCGCCCTCTTTTCAGGTCCAAACTTTTCGCTTCTCTTAGTTTCCGTTGATCCGGTTTTTGTTCTCGGAGGGGAAAATGTTGGAGTTAGGGTCTATTAACGAACAGCCTATCTGTGATGAAATCAAATTAATATCTTGTAGCTCCCGGAACTTTTTTTTTTTCAATTCGCGTTTGAAGCTACCAAAGTCATGGATGTATCATGCATGAATTCAGACCAATCCATTTGATTCAAATAAAAGTTCTGCTTGAGCCAAATTGGCAGTTGAAAAAAAAATATTATGCTTAGAATAAGTAAAAAATACCGATTAATTGGATGGCATTTTTCCTATTAGAATCGAGTAGGAAAAATACGCCATTGAAGATGCTATCCACTGGCAATAGGAAATTTGTATTTTTCGTCTACGTTGGCTTAACACGGTATTTTTTTGTAACGAGAGAGCGAAAGAGGAAAACACACGACGAAAAATTCGCACTACACTATTTGTCGGAGAAATGAGAGCTATCACATATTGAAGTTTTAACCGAGTTTTCGATAGACGAAAGAATTTGAGGGAATTTTTAAAAATACGTTATAAAGTCATGGAAGCCAAGTTGATATATGAAACATACCGGTTCGAGGTAATTTCAACATTTTTTCGCATTTGTTTTCCAGCCTCTGGGCAAAGATTTTTTTTCATCTAGCAGTTAGGTCGCGTTATTTTCCATTTGTTTCCGCTGCGTAGGGATTGTTTTTTAATTAAATATACTGACAGGATGTTCCCGTGAATATCCTCCCCCGAGGTGAGGATTTATTAATTGGGTTTTCCGCGAAAAGTAAGAGATTGAGAGAGAATATGTTGAGAGAGATGATTCGCATGTTATGCGAATGTTGTATTTATCAGAATCGGATAGAGAAAGTGTATGGAAGAGTAAGGCAAACTACTAAGAGGGTATAGCAAAATGAGTCTGGTGTGAAGAAAAAAATATTGAGATTTAACAAGTGTTGGGGAGTATTAACTTGTCCCTCTTATTTACCCCTTTAACCTTTGGGCTCCTAAGCAATTTCGATCCTCAGGATCAGCCGGTCCGTCTCTCCCACCTCCTCTTGATCTCCCAGATGCAATGGTTTCGTCCAATTCTCTCACAACAAATTCTGATTAACAGGAAGGGAAAATAATAATGTATTAGCTATCAGCTAACTCGTCCTCGTTCCGATTATGACACCATCGAAGGTAGCTAATTGGATTGTTGTTGCGGCAGTATCCCCAATAGGGATGATAATGACAACAGGGGTGTTGAGCAGCCACTGGTACTGTCTCTGTGTCCATTTAATGTCCATTGACAGCAGTCTAGTCTTATACACACAAATCGATAGTAATACTTAACGGATCCCTGAGCAATCTAATCAACGATGGGTATAAATTGTACGTGATAATGGAGAGGCTGCATTGCAGGTGAATACTTTAGCCGACGGGGAAGCCGTCATTATCGTCTGCCATTGGTGATTATTTTTTTTAATTAGAGCTCAGAGGGAGTGAAAATGTCCTCAGGGCATTGGGTAAATTCAATCAGAATCAGAAGAAATGAAAATCCTTAATTTAATTGCAAATCTATTGCGATATCATTATTTAAGCATAATGCAACAATTGCACATATGAGATATGCTTACACTCGGGAGAAAATTAATATCTGTGTGCCTATCTATGACGGACTATTTTCAATTCCTCATTTTTTTTTCTCTCAGCAATTATGAGGATAAAATAGAAGAGAGTAGAAAGAAACACGTGCTCGATGGAGACGGAAAAATCACCACTTCATAACCCAAAAATTTATTAGAATTTCAAAGATGTTCAGCATAAACACACGAAATCACAGGCAGATGGGGCAAATTGCAGCGACTGACAAGTGCATAAAACCCGAGAAGATTTATCGTATATTCTTTTCTCGTATTCTATTCATATACTCTCATGTGTTTGTTCATTCTCCGGGAGAAAAAGCCATCATTCTTTTTTTTTCTCCCCCAGTGAAATTGTGAAACTTGTCAAACGTGTCTCAGAGAACAATGCTGACGTGAATATTATTGTATTGCATTGAAAAGAGGATTCGTACGATTTTTCTGTATTTTAATGAAAAAACAAAAAAAAACCCCCCAAGGTATTTTCCATTTTTTGTTTCATACACGGAACCATATATATATATATATATATATATATATATATATATATATTTTTTTTTTCAAGTTCCTTCAGTAATTGGACGACCCTTGAAATTGTGCTCTCATAAAGGACAAAGGTTTTCAAGTACTTGACATTCTCAAAATATAAAGAATTAATCGTTTCATTTGCCGTTGAGGACTCCTACGCTATCTCAAACATTTACATTTAAATAGTAGCAGCACTAATCAAACAGAACGACATCATCAATCCGAAAGCTGATTAAGTCTCAAGACAACAGTACTCCATGAAGAGGCTTGTCCCTGGAGGTGGCCCATAATTAGGTAGCTCCGATGTTAAAATAACCTCAACCGACATTAATTAACCCTCGGTTGGGAGGGGGTGATTTGAATAATTTAAGGGGTGAGTACTCAGCGTCCGATTGTGAATTAAAATTTCATTAGAAGCTCCGGACTAACTTTGCGGTCTCTTTGGAGTTAAAAATTGCCGGGCTCTAGGTAACTGAAGGAGTTAAAATTTATGGGGGAAACGATTAGGAAAGTTTTTGGGTGGATGGAGGTCGTCAATCATTTCGTTTTCCAATTCATAGGGGTCGAAAACTTGCGGAATGGGCTTTCAATTGAAGGGTTGAGTACTAAAGTTTTGAGAATTTGGGGGAAGTTTAATGGGGAATTCAATCATGGGGGTTCAACATTATTTTATTTTCACGTGTGTGGTACCCTCTGACGATTTTCAATTTTCTTTCCTTCTGCGAAGAAGGAAACTGCTGTCATGAATGATTCTATATAGGAATTAAAGAGAATAAATGTGGTGGAACGTTCTGTCAGCGAAAAAAATACACAACCTCTAATCGACTTCTTCCCGAATTAATCTACCTCATTAACCCATTGAAATAATTGAAACGGGTTTGCACCAGTTAAAAAAGCGCTTTCTTCCCCTCTAGGTATAAAAAGCCTCCTGCCCCGGCCGTGCCGGCCAATATCACAACGTCAATAAAACAATAATAAATCCCGGTCAGCAACATATTCAGCAAATTCATCGAAATATTGGGAAAATAAATTGGCGAGTGTAGATGGAATGGAAGGGATTAGCCGAACATTACGTGTATCCATATATATTATTTTCTCAACGCGTGGTGAAAACTGATGTACACGCCAGAGAATCAACACGGGCGAATGAGTTTCACGAAGCGAATCAACGAAATGGATTAAACAGACGCATGGCACATCCCGATAAATAATCCGGTAGCAATGTATCACTCACTCCGGCGGAGGAATTGATGTGCGCTCGACAAACAATTCGTGGAGGAGGAGGGAAAAAATCCGAGCAGTTGTATTTGCACATAAAGTTCATGAAATTGTTCCTGGAATCTGGCACTATGTGACTGCTCTCTATTCTCGGTATTGGGAATACAGTCATCGGGGGAATAGTATGCAATATGATGAGATGTCTCGTGTCCAATATTCCTCATTTCTCGCGTAAACCAGTCAGCTGGAAACACGGGAAAACGTAATTTTACCAATGCCAATGTTTCTAGCATGCGTGGGGGAGCGGAGATCTTTTGCTGTTTCAGGATTAAATGACATGTACAGGCCTCAAAACTGGCAATTTCAAGTCTTCCCTTGAAACTTGAGTGGAAATAGTCTCGAATTGAGTGTTTTGAAGGTGCCAAATTGAGTTAGTCAATTTTCAATTCACCATCTTTCAAATGAAGAAAAAAAAACATTCATTTTTCAATGTAATTATTGTATTGAAATTCACCATGTGTATGGAAAATTGTGTCCATTAATCATGCATAAATACCTAGAATTTTGCTCCAGAAAATTAATCCCGACACTTCTCTCTTACACTCCCAAGGGAAATTGCAAGTTTCAATAGCCAAATGTAACTCAACACAACCAGCCCACGCACCCACCTCTCCATTAAATTCTATGCGCGGAAATAACTGTGAATCGATGGATTGCAAAAACTAGGTACGCGAATAATATATTCATCGTCTCTATTTTCCCTTTCCCACGTGGTCATTGAAATTCCTGAGAGGCATGGAAAATAACGAGCTACATCTCTTGTTTGTTATTCCAGCGGGTGCAAAAAAAAGATGTGGAAAATTTATTCTCTCTTTTTGCCCCCATCTCTCATTTTTTACTGTCTCCACGCATCCCGAAAGAAATTTACAGTACATCCAGGTTTTTCATCCGTGAAATACGCAGCCGTTAGCATCCACTCTCTCTCTCTCTCTCTCTCTCTCTCTCTCTCTCTCTCTCGTGGCCGATGAAAACTTCGAGGATATTTACCATCCCGGGGGACATTTGTATACGTCTCATTCCGGGTAAGCACCAGAAGATGAGAAGAATTTGTTTCAATTTTCAATAGTGTGAGAACCTGCTAAGAAATGACATGTGGCCGATGGTAGGCCGACTCCTGGCTGAATGTTCGCCATTCGTCAATTCCTATCAGAATGGGACATCGTTGGAAGATCACTCGATTTGTCTTACCAGTTAAACCCTCAAGAACATTTGACCCTTCCGAGAATTTTGACTCTCCATCCGTTTCTCACCTTTCCCCTAACATCTCATATATTTAATAATTTCCAATAGCTCCCTATAATTATATACGCAAATAATGGAGAATACAAACTCCCCAACGACATTACAACTTTCGTAAAGATGAAAATTCTTCTTTGCCGTGGAACATCTTCTTTTTCATATTTCAATAGAAGCCCTGAACAAAAGCGACAGCAAGAGCGACAGCAAGAGCGACCGCAGGAGAACTCGGAAAAATGGGAGACAAGTCTTTTAGAAAACATTTCTGTCAATCACCATTATTCCCCGAGACAGTTCCATCCAAATACAGAAGTTCCAATTCTATCGGAATAATTTCGAATAATCTCCGTCCCCTGGACAACAGGGGACAACTGCTCCCCTTGACGCTGGCCAAAATCGTCTATGATAATTAATAAAGAGCAAAAAAAAAATCATCTCCAAAAAGATCCTTGAACTGTCAAACACTACATTAAATCAATCAACTAATGGATCACCTATTTCCCTAGGGCTTGTAAGAAGGTATGACATTATTCTGTAAGCCCATATCTATTCTCACATCATCCATTCACTCGTGAATTTTATCACCAGTTATTTTTATACTTTTCAGTTTACAACTTGGTTTTAAATCACAAGAGATGCATTCCCCAAGCACTTAGTATTTTATGAAGAGCGATAAAAATATTGCCACTGCGAAACTCGAAACTTTGTTATTAACCGCAGATAATCCGAATTTGGAAGTTTAGCCCGACTGCGGTAGTTCCGAATTTGATAGAAACCACTGGAGCAAAGTCAAATAGTTGA
This sequence comes from Psyttalia lounsburyi, assembly GCA_030522865.1. Taxonomy (NCBI): domain Eukaryota; kingdom Metazoa; phylum Arthropoda; class Insecta; order Hymenoptera; family Braconidae; genus Psyttalia; species Psyttalia lounsburyi. The sequence continues at coordinate 28,966 of JAPYZN010001825.1, read as the reverse complement.
TGTTCAGATGGTGGTAAACTTAATCATCTCCGCCACGATATCCATACTATAAATATTGTGATGTATCAGGTATAAGTTTGTTAGTTATCTTTGGACAGGTTAATTTGTTTGCGTGTGTAGCCACGGTTTGTTGATAGGATCGTATCGTATCGTAGCGTATTTCAATTTGCAGATTTGCCATTTTAAAATACTTATTAATTATTCTATCTCTCTGTTTCAGATCACCCCCGTCGAAAGGAATGCCTCACTAACCATGAATTTCGACAATACGTCAAATTTCCTGGACCCCCACAACATCACCAACATCACCAACGACACCTGCGGTGCAACAGTTCCAATCGTCGGAATTGTAAATCAAGTCCTGTACTCAATCGTCTGCATCGTTGGACTCCTCGGCAACACTCTTGTCATCTACGTTGTCCTCCGTTTTTCAAAGATGCAGACTGTCACCAACATGTACATAGTGAATCTAGCAATAGCAGATGAATGTTTCCTCATTGGAATACCATTTTTGGTGACAACCATGAGTCTAGGCTACTGGCCCTTCGGCAAGATAATGTGCAAAGCGTACATGACAACGACATCGATAAACCAATTTACAAGTAGTATCTTCCTGTTTATCATGTCGGCTGATCGTTACATAGCCGTTTGTCATCCAATATCATCACCAAAGATGCGTACACCATTCATCTCGAAGATCGTCTCGCTAAGTGCATGGGCAACATCAGCCCTCTTTATGGTACCGGTGTTTCTGTACGCAAACACAGGAGAGAGCCAGAATGGAATGAGCTGTAATATCTTCTGGCCTGATGATCACGGTGGCCAGACAACATTTACCCTGTACTCGTTTGTCCTGGGCTTTGCGATACCCCTTACCCTCATACTGATCTTCTACTTTTTGGTCATTAGAAAGCTGCAGACAGTCGGACCGAAGAACAAGTCCAAGGAGAAGAAACGATCGCATCGCAAAGTGACAAAGCTCGTATTGACTGTAATCACAGTTTATGTCCTCTGTTGGCTACCATACTGGATTACTCAGGTTGCCCTGATCTACACACCGCCTAAGCAGTGTCAATCCCGAATTGGTATTACAGCTTTCCTTCTTGCGGGCTTCTTGAGCTACTCCAACAGCGCCATGAATCCAATACTCTACGCCTTCCTCAGCGACAACTTTAAGAAGAGCTTTCTCAAGGCTTGCACCTGTGCTGCTGGCAAAGATGTCAATGCAACACTTCACATTGAGAACAGTGTTTTCCCGAAGAAGGCTAAAGCGACCGCCGAGAGACTGCAATCCAATAAACTGGTTACCTCCGGCACCTCAAGAGGTGAAATCGAGGATGAGGAGGGGGAGAGAGGGCTTCTTATCAGTAAAACATCTACCACTACCATAACTATGACGTCTAGATCGAATATTGCCATTACGAGTGATAACAAGGAAAAGGAGAGTATCAAGAATGGCACCCAGGGAACACTATTGACACAGGTCTAGGGGATAACAGAGAATCTGTGTTTCGTCACTTGTTGACGATTGTTCGAGATGTTGGATGTATCAAAGTATAAATGCAATATGTTCTGAATGATGATCAAACGACGTTCACTTCCTCCCTCGTCATTCGTCTTGGGCTTTACGATAAACTGGACCCTAATACTCATGTTCTTCGTTTTTCTGGATCATGAGAAAGCAGGTGGTCGCATCGAAGAAGACACCCCCCCCCCCCCCCCCCCCCCTCATGCTCGCACTTGTGCAACCTGGCAACCAAGTGTTGGCAATCCAATACAATGGTTACCTCCTGCATTTCTAGAGGTGCAATCGAGGCTTCTAGAAATGGCTTTTGATCGACAAAACTCCCACTACTATCATAGCTATGACATCTAGATCGAAGATTACGACTATAAGCAGTAGCAGGGAGATGAAGAGTGTTAAGAATGGCAACTAGAGAGCATTGTTGACGCACGTCTAGGAATCTGTGTTACATCATTTCTCGAGAATCGTTGGAGACGAGGGAGAATGACAAAGTGTAAATATATCCTAGTATTGTCGGGGGATCAAAAGCACTTGATGATGATAAAAAAAGAAATAAAAAATAATGAATTAGTTGATGATAAAAATTGACGCTTTTCATGCTGAGCGCATCTCCTCCTCTGTCACCCCTGGTGTTTCGTGTTTCGTGTTTCGGAAAATGTTGCTTTCTGGCGTTTACCCGAGCGTGTCTCATGAATAATGTACGAGGTATAATCAACTCTGACAAATGGGAAATATTCTTCATCGCATCATTCAAGCTGTTCAGCCAAAAGGACCAATAGTCTTCATCATCTACAGCTATCACGTCGCCAACAATCGTTCATGGAAAATTAATAATAAATATCAAATTGTGAGATTCTCACCAATTCTACTTTCACTATTGATATGACATTGTGAGTGGCATGTTGACAGCGGTCCCCGTCAATTTAGTTCGGATATTGGATGAGTGAAGTATCCAGCAGCATTGTCATCCCCTGCGGGAGTGTCATCTCAATTTCTAGTCGGAGGGGAGGATGACATCGGGCTGTGGTTCCAGGAGGAGCGAAACGGGAGAAGAGACGGGGAAACAGATATAACAGATGGAAATACTTGGAAGATGAATTAATGCTAGAATAATTGTTGCGAGGGGATATTCGTCATTGATGGGAACATAAGGGGTTTATTTTGTTTGCTCAAGGCTCGGCCTTCCTGTTATATTTCCGGAAAATCTGTCCATTATTTCGGATTATTTGAATGCATTTGAAGTTGACGGGGTGGAACAGGTGAGTTTGAGCCCGTGTCGGCTGTCTCCCCTATGTTTGTTCAAAGCTATAATGGATGAGTTTCTATTGATCTGAATAGATAACGAAACCCTCGTACCTGTAATGGTATATGAGTATGTTAACGTTTCATGGAGAACGTTGTGTCACAGTTGAAGAGTGAAAGGGGCGTATCTGCCATTTTTTTGTGAGATATGGCGGTTGTGACGTCCAGAGAAATTGCGGACGATTTTTAAAATAATTTTCTCCAAGTTCCGGCAAATTTGAAGGGAGGACATTTTTTTTTAGATCTGATGAAATTTGTACTTACTCCCTTTTTACTCTAGTTCAAGACTATATAGGGGCCCTATACACTGGAGATACGCCTTCTTGATATTAATCAAGTGGAGTATAATTTTTCAATGCAAAATTTGACGGAGAAAAGAGAAGAAAATGATAAATTTTTGCATTTATTGAAAGGCGACGGTGACATAGCCCTTTCTCACTCTGTAGATAAGCTGTTGCGGAAAATAAAAGTCAAAGTCTAATGATTTAATTCATCGCTTTTGACCGACCATTTGACCCACAAGATAATTTGACCTTTCTCATCACTTCATTCCATCCATCACTTCCATTTGACCCTCAGCCATGAAAATTCACGTATCGTTCCACCTTATCCCGGCCACCTCCGACTGAATAGAAAGATGCAACAGGTGCCATGTTTCCGGCCTCATAAAATCGCGTGATATTCCCGAGACAATTTAATTGAAAATCCTTTATTACCCGAGACCCAAGCATTTGCCAAGAGACCACAAGCCCTGAATGATTTACGAAAGCTCTTCATTCTACTTGTCTCTAACACAATCTAATCGATGAGCGTAACTTGAAAAAATGTCCGGAGCTCCTTCGAAATGAGCCGCTATCGTAATCACCGATTATTATTGATTTGAAATCAGTGATCTTTGGCAATGTCATCAATTCTCTTGTTTTTTTTTTTTCTTTCTAAAATCATTGACATTATTTGCTGAGGACTGTTAATAAATTTAAAAAAATGTTGTCATTGAAAAATCATGACAATGAAAATTTCAAGTTTATTACTAAGTAATTTTGTGAGTGAGTCATCGAGAAATTACCGAAACGCTGACAATTCCTCAATTCCATTAAGGCAAATCGACCCAGAATAATACCATTACGCAAACTGACGTTGAATCCTCCCTAGGAATGCCAGTTACGTACAGTATTCGAGTGAATTTGCATTTAGTAGCCACTCTGGGACTGACTCAGCACATGCGAGACACGAAACACCGGTAATTTGACTTGTATTTAATGAGGGAATTCCACTTGAACGAGATTGAGATTCTGTCGTGGAGTGAGACTTGGAGATGCCGTGTGTGTGTGTGTGTGTGTGTGTGTGTGTGTGTGTGTGTGTGTGTGTATATATCCATATATCTGAATGTAATGGATCTACTGAGAGGGAGATTATCATTTTTGGACGTTAAAGAGATCTCAATTGAGACTCCTTTGTGGAAATAAGAAAATTAGGATTTTGATATCGGAAAAAAAATAAAAATGAACTCACATTGTTGCGGTCAGGGAGATTGTTGCTAGGTTAACAATTGACTCAATTAATTCGAAGAATACGAAAAGTTCAGGACAAGTCACCAACTTGTTGTGATCGACAATCGGATTCCGCTGTTTCTTTGTCAAAGTTTTAGCAGTTTCTCTGAACTTTGGATAATGGCCGAGCAGCAAAAGAGGATCGAACAGCCATTGAACTTTAACAGACATGACTCGACTTTTACGGCTGAAAAAAAAAATTTCCTCGGTCAGTTCTGTTTTAGTTCGGGTTTTAGCTCTGGTTCGCTCTGGCTCGCCAACAGAAATTGAGAGCTCAACGCTTTTTTCTTCTTTCCCTGTTTTTTGTTCTTTACTTTTATTTTACAAAACAGAAAAATTATCCAAAACTATTAAGAAACAAACCGACGTATCTCCAGTAGGCCCTTTTTTTCTTCGAATGCCAGAAAAAAGCCATTTGAGAATTCCAAAGCAAAGTCAATTTGGCTATTGGTCAGTTCTCGATGGATATCGTAACGGAATCCAAAGCCCAAAGAACAATTGATGATAAGACCTTTTTCATGGAGCGAATCGAGGTCAGTAAAGAAGATTATTATAAATATTGCACTAACCCCCTGAGATTCAGAAATATTTCTAGAAAATGAAACCGAGAGCGGACTTGAATTATTCTTCAATAATTAAATTTGTTTTCTCTATGATAGCATTATAATTGCAAAGTGTTCAACGCATTTAATCTTACAAAAGGGGCGTAATTTCACTTGAAAATAAAAAACGAAAGTACAAGTGTGGCCATTCATTTTTTTTTTATAATAATTTTCCCTCGAATTTGCCAGGAGACTTGGAGGAAAATTTTCCTCAATAATTTTTTTTTTTTCGCAAACTGGACCCACATGTTCATTATTAAAATTCATCTTCATGTATATATTTAAATCGATAAGAAATTTAGCTAGATTATTTATGAAATATTACCAAAAAATAATTACGATAAATCCAGTATGTGACCTCACGCACGAAAAAGTTGAATAGAAAATTCTAGATAATTTGCTAGACAGTTTCATTGGATTTCAATTAGTTAATAGAGCTACTCTTATTCAAATATTTAATAGAAAATCCATAGAATTCTATATCTCCCAACAATTTTCCCATAAAATATTTCAAATTTTGTAATGAAATTTTTTTTAGTTAAAAACAAACTCAAATGAAAATTTTTGTTGAGATAAAAAAAACGATAAAAGTCCAGTGATTTTTCTGTGCGATATTTTCTCTCACATTTCACTAGGAACAGCGAAAAACTAATAAAAATATCAATGAAACTCAAATAGAAATATCTAGCGAATTCACTAGAATTTATTTCACTGAGAAAAACCATTGTTCTCCCTCAGTGATTTTTAAATTGTTTCATACGCGGTGCGGATGTTAAACGGATGAATAATAAAATAAATTCACAATTACTGAAATCACGGATATATCCATAATCGTCCTGTAACAACTATTTATAAGACTCGATCTAAGACAATGGGACAATGTAACGGAAATTTTAATTTTCTATGTATATTTGAATGTTGGATAAATGGTGATGAGAAAACAGTGATTTCTTGAGGTGAAATAATTGAGATTATAAATGAATCTTACGTGTCAATAAACGAATGATAAAAAAAAACAAAAAATGTCTGATTTATTTAGATAAAATTCCTTTCAGCTCTCATCGACTGGGGAGGGAGAAGCATGGCAAACATTTATTTAACGTTTCCAGGTCATTTCCAGTCGTCAAGGTTTATTCTTGGCATCATAAGAACTCTAGTATCTCGGGGAAAATGGTGAGGGATGGATGGATCGTATAATTTTACATTTCATGTTCTCGACGCTATTCTGACCCTGTTAATGATCGTTAATTCCAGCTTGCGGGGGTGGAAGTGTACGCCAGTGGATACTGAATATGATCCTTATTAGAAAATTATTCGGCAAGATAGACAAATTTTTGAAATGATGAAAGCAAATGAAATATTTCAGTTGGGGAGTAACAGAATAAATATAGACTACCGTAAATCCCCTCAATCACACACGGAAATCAGTGATAAGTCATCTGCACTCATGCATAAAACAAGCCCCATATTGGCTACCCCCGTCTCCTGTCACTTGCCATCTTGTACAAGCATCCGCTCCACCTTCCACGCCAACTAACTTTCACCTGGGTATACGCGCAACCCTTGTACAAACGTTTGGCTAATATTCACCGGGGAAATTATAATTTTCCCCCTCAACGTTCCAGTTCGAAACCGAGGAGATACATAACTACTCCACGTGTACAATTCCGATGATAACTTCGACCCCAGCGAGTGGGAGTTTCCAAAAATTAATACATATCTCAATGAAATGAAAAATGTAATTCGTTAAGTATACTATTTATAATTGATTTCATCTTGGGTAGATGAATAACCATTCCTTGGACGCCCGGTGAAAACTATTTCAGGATTCCAATTGCGATGGACAATATTTGAAATTTCTTCGACGCTGGAGATGGTGAGAGCAAAGAAGGTCGCATGACTCGGGTTGCGGAAGGGGAAAAGGTACGGCTAGGCACAGCCATCGGAAGGTGGCGAATTTCAATGTCGATGCTTTGAAGATGGCTGTATCATCTTCGAAATTTTAGAGTTTTTCGTCAGAATATGTCACTGTCCATTCAAAGTGGATCATCACATATATAGTGGAAACTCGTAGAGAGGCGCAAAATTAAACGATATAAAGCCCCACTGTAGACTTTTTCCCTCCTCTCTCTCTGTGATCTCGTCCCTCGGCGGGCATTTCAAAGCTAACGTAAAGCAAAACTTGCACAGAATGGAAGCCGTGGACAATGTGTTAAGAAACAAGGTAAATAAGGAGTATTATAAAACAGTGATGTTCCGGTTCTTACGTAAGCCGACCATTCCCCGAGAACTTCATTTCCTCCGTCTAGGGGATAAAATTTTCATAAGAAAAACAGTTCGCAAGAGTGGCGGCTTCACTCATTATCCCCGAATGCCTCTTTAATGGGATCAATAGAGAGGGAACAATGAAAAAAAAAAGCAAGCAATATGGAACCCATAGACCATTCAACATTAGATGATTGCCGCAGGTAACAAGGGCGTAGCTCTAGGCTTACGCACACTTTCTTAATTGAGAGTGGAAAGTTATGAAAAAAATTTGTCATGCTTAATTTGAGAAGTTAAATCACCAATTCAAACTTTTAAGGGTCTTAACCTGGAATTTTAAGCTTTTAACTTGGGACTTTCTTTAGCCTTAATTAAACCTTTTCAAGTTTCAAATTGAGACTTTCAAGCTCCAATTTAAAATCTTTGAAATATGCAAAAAAAAATTCCATTTTTCGAACGCGAAGAAAAATAAATCCCTTCTCGTTCTCCCATTAGTTATTTAATATTACAAAATATTCCATGAATGATAAATAATTGAATGCATTAATAAATGAAGAAAAACCTTCCGCCACGTTGAATCATCTCTTCTCACTTGCCATCCTATTTAGCCTCCCACGAGATTTCAGAAAAAAAATCCGATTGATCCGATTGAAACCGCCTCCGTTGCCGCTCGTTCCCTCTAGTATATCTGTTTTTCCTTGCCCGCGTCTTATTCACGATTTATTTCTTTTTTCACGTATAGCCAGACCTCATGACAATTCACCCGGGGTTTTCTCCAAAGAGTTTTTCTCCCTTCGCTGGCGCCATCTCGAGTGGAAGCGGAACACCTTCGACTCTGGGATTCCCCGGATGGTGTCTTATCCCTCGAAAATATTTGCCCAAAGAAAGCGAGGGAGAGTTTATTTTTTGTTCTTTTTTTTTTTTTTTTTTTCAATTTTTCCTCTCCAACTTTTTACGACAATTGTACGGAAAATTAAAGTGAAGAGAGGATAGAAGCGATCGCTTGAACTCGTCAGTTGTTTTTTTGGTGGTAATTCAGGGATTGTTACTGTGTTTCTGCAAAGTTCGGCGGTTGAAAACAAGCAACAGGTGCCGGCCGTTTAACCGACCGTTTAACCCACCGTTTGCGGGTGGAAATGTATTTGTTCCTTCAGAAGGTGTGACTTACTAGGGGGACTCATTAAATTCTTGCCAATTGTTGAGGGTATTTGAAATGAATTAAAAAATGAAGGGGTTTGAAAATGTTGTTGGTAGGAATGTAATTTTGTCACGCTATTTTCACCTAGGATCAATGCTAATCAAGATAATTCAACATTTAGTGAGCAGTATATGAGCAATCAGGTGATTAGTCATTAGTCTAGCTAATGAATAGAGTTCCCGCATGGGTTCCGCAAACTCTCCATTACGATTTTAACCACGCCACAGTAAATCTATAGACAATAGTAAAAAGTGTCCTTCAATTGAGTGGGCCAATACCATCAACGATTCAGCATAATTTACGGTAATTGGAAGACGTCAAAAACAAACTCTCACGTTTCCGTTGTTAGTCGGGGGGTGTAGGTGGGCAATAAAGCAATCCACCGACACGAGTATTCATGAAGGGGTTTTCATGCAACCGTACACCCAACAATTATCTGTAATTTCATACAATGCTGTGATTATTCTGGCACCACATACACCCGAGAACAATTCTGCGACAAAGTACGAGTTAATTGATAGTAGATGTTATTGATTCGCTGATTTATTCATTAATTCGTGAGACAGGAGACACGTGTCACAACCACAGGGTTATATACACGGCCCTTTTCACATTGCGATCAACAGTGTAGCGTAAAATTGTGATAATTTTTTTTCACATCAATTCTACTTGGAAAATATGTCCGACATGTCCGAAAATATGTTTTTGGTTAATGATCATACTCGTCTCTCCCCTATAGCCATGTTGGCCCGGAGGCCTGTCCCACCCATTTAACCCGACATAAATATTCTTACCCAGTATTTACCGAAATTACTCATTTCAGAGATAATTCCATGAATTGAAATGGCAAAAATTAATTCGTCCACTTTGAATTTCTTTTATTTTCCGCAAAATGGGCGTATGTATTAATTAAGATAATTACGAGCTCCTTTAAAAAATTGCAGGACTAAAAGTTACGGGGGAAAGTCAAGTGATTCGTACCTTTCAATTATAATAGTAATATCGTTTAGGAATAAAAACATGAGAAAGAGTCGATGATTACGACAACAGACGTACCGATAGGTATTCCCATCGCTTTCTCGCAGGTGAGTATTCGCAATAGAGTGAAAGGGGGATTGGGGGTCTTGAGATTGGTTGATTCACCCAAGGCGAATCATTAATGGTCAGTACGTGTTTCGCTTTTCAAAGCACTCGGTTTTTCTTGACTCAACAGTTGAGGAAGGAGGAGAGAGAGAGAGAGAGAGAGAGAGAGAGAGAGAGAGAGAGAGAAAAACATTCGATTGGTTTCATTGACTTGTCCGTGGATAACTCGATTGTTTGGGTTATCTTCCGGGAAGAGACATTGGGAGACCGGACAATTATCATCAAATGCATGAAAAATTAGGATATTGGGGTTGTACGAAAGGTCATTGCATATTAGACATTATGACCCTTCCTATAACCGTGGAAGCAGGAAGCAGCAGGAAGAAAACCGTCCGTAGTCAAAGGAGAATAAAAACTGGTCGCAAAGACCAAATGAAAATTTGTCATCTAGGCGATAAGCTCTTCTTTCAGCTCTTTCTCCTTATAAAATTATTGTTTATATTCAGGCAAACTATCAGGCGACTCTCTGGTGCCCTCCATGTCGTTTCATCGCTGTACCAGTCATTTCTTTGGTTCTTCAAACCACGTCCCCGAATTTTACTCAATAATTCAATGCTTTCAATGCAAATTGAAGAACACACTTTGATTAAAGAGAAGAGAAAAGAAAAGAAAAGAAAAGAAAAGAAAAGAATTCTACAAAAATTCGGCAATACTTCTCTCCACAAATACCACTCTCCGCTTGGTCAAAAAAATGCGAGTGCAAAGTAGGATTGAAAGGGACGAGGTCCACCTCTCACAAAAAAAAACAATCCCCAAAAAAACTGACAAGTAGCAAAAAAAGCCACAAGACGAATGAGAAAAGGAGAGATGCGAAAAAAAATCGGCAGGGGAGAATAGAACAGTCTGTGGGCGGTCATGCGCCAACAGAGAGTAGGAAAATCCAAGGTACTCATCGAGGGGGGGGCTGCGACATCAAAACTCCTCAATGAGAGTCCGTACTGAAAGAGTAGTAGTCAGTCTGGCCGCGCGCGCCTTCCACTACTGTCCAATTCCATCTACTTATATCCCCAAAAAATCGAGTCTAGTCACACTCGATTAAAATTTTCATTTTTATCCTTTCTGCACATTTACTGTGGGATTTCAAACATTCTGTGGTGCGATGAGACTCTAAAATTAGCGACATTTTTTCAAGTAAGTGGAAGAATTTTAGGTAGAAGAAATGTTTTAACATTTTTTCCTAATTTTCAACAGATAATTTTCTTTTTAACAAAAAAAACCGCTCCCTTTGCCTCAATGTGAAATGTCAAAAAAATGTTTTTGCAAATATTTTCAAAATTGATAAAAACATTTTTTTCATATATTAAATAAAATCATTACAAAGTGCTGTACTATTAAAGTTAAATAATAATGGCTGAAAGATCGGGGCAAACGGGTTCCTCGTATTCAGGAAGAAGAAAAAAAAATTATATTTCGCGAATTATTGAAAACACTTTTTTCCTACTCATTGCCCGAAAGAAAAAAAAATGATACTCAAATTAATCTCAATTTTCTCCACCACGACATGAATTCCCCATATAATCTGTGTTTCTTCTGCTCAATTACCCACACGACACATTTGACAGTTGACGGGCGAGTCCAAAGGAATAATTTTTTCTCTCCTCGCAATTGAGATGGTTTTACATCATCGCTCCCACACGATAAAAATCCCATTAATAATGTAAATCGCTGTGGGGGATTGTGGGGCAAAATGGCGCACAAGAAAAATCACGAATCACTCGTTTATTTGGTGATTTTATTCAACCAGTTGTGAAATTGCAAATAAATGCCGTGTCGCACGTGAGTTGCGACAACGAAACGTAATCCATTGGTGAGGATAATTAGAAGTGACTAATCTTCCGTTTACTCCACTCCTCGAGTGAATGAAATCACGAGAATTGAGGGCAATGGGGCCCAAGGATGACGGATTATCAAAAAAAAAATTATTTGGCCAGATAAAAATGCGGAGGGGGAGGAGAAAAAAAATCTGGAAAAAGTGGAATGCAACGGCTGAAACGTGACTTGATTTAACCCACTTATTTATTTGTAATGTACTATAATGTTTTAAAATCGAGTGACAGTAAAAATAAAGAGAAGGATTTTAATTCTGTGATTTAATATTATTTCGCAATTGCCATTGAACGGAGATGGAGGAGATGGAGTGCCGTTATAAATCACTGTCAATTCAAGAAACTTTTGCATATGGAATATTTTTTTTCCGCAATTGTTGGTGGCTTTTGCTTTTGGAGAATTTATAATCCATTTTGGATTATTTGGAAAAATGGTATTAATAATATCGATCAGTACTCTTTGATTAACTTTCAGGAGTTTTTCATCCTTGAAAAAGCTTATTTGGGAGTGATCTACTTTTCCTTGAGGACATTTGAGATTTCTAATGAATTCACTTAATTATTTCCGTTAAGTCTACCCTTAACTCATCACGATGACTCCTGAGAGGCCTAAACAAAGATTTGGAACCTTTGACAACTGGAGAAAGTTGTCAAAGGTGGGGCTTTGAAGAGTCTCAAAGTTAAAACTTGAAAATTGAGACTTTCGAGTGAAGACAGTGGAAAATCATAAATTGGGGCTTTTGAAATTCTCAACTTAAAACCCTTTAAATTCGTAACTCGACACTTTGGAAAGTCCTACACTGTTTACATTTTTATCATTTTTAAATCTCCAGAACAAGTCTGAATTTGAGATAATAACTGTCTCAATCGAAAGTAATTGTCCTTTTCTTTTTTGTCTATTCCTCAACGTATTTGGAGTAGTTGGTTTGTGCATCGAAAGATCGTGATAGCTCTGCTGTTTTGAACATTCCGTCAGCCCTAAATTGCCCTCAACTTCCGACCAAACTATATGGATTTTCGGCATTCCGCAACTAATCCAATGGCGTCTAATGGCGTTGGCAGGTGGTCCATTGTTGTTGAACTAGTGCTGTTAATGGAAGTTGAAGCTGCATTGAAGGTAGTTCAAGAAAGAAGGGAACTGTTATTGATATCCCGCAATGTAGCCAGAGTGATTTTCCCTCCTGCGCGAGACATAATTCAGACAGAAATCACATTTTCCCAAGATGAAGGATATATTTTGTTTTAATAAATAAAAAAATTGCCTTCACAATCTTAAGGGGAAACAACAGCCGAGAACTGTTGAGTGCCTGTTAGGCAACATTAATTAACATTTCATTAATAATTATTATTTTCATTTTTCACGAAAACATGTTTTATAGGTCTCATCTTGATCAAGATGCCAAAAATTCATAATCATTTTTCAAGTCTTGATTAATCAAATGTTGAATTCAAGTTATAAGGATAAATTGTCAAATCTGGCAGGGGTTATGCGACTGATTAACGTGGAAAGGGCGTGTCTCTTGGTGACAGCAATCTGCGGATTGGTTAATGCTGATACATTTACATTGGGATATATCACTGGGTCAAAACGGCGAATGGGAGATCTAGAGTACCAGAGACCTGGATACCGGATTTCGGGGGCCATTAATCTCGCTGTCGAAGAGGTAAGTAACTGTCTTGTGGACGACACTGCATTATCTCCAAATGGAAAATTTCCCTAACCGAAATTCTTCCACACGATAAAATGACATATTACCAACTCGAAATTCATAAGTAAGTTCACCAATATCGAGTGACAATTAATTTTGCAAATTCAAGAAACTCAAGAATCCATGTTAATTATTTATAAATGACGAAACGTGATGTTGTAGAAAAAAATGTGATGAAAATTTTCCCATTACTTTGATTAATGAAAATAAAAATGAATTTAATGAGATTTTAAAGAAATAATTTGAAAATGATTTACATTAGGTGAACGCCGGCGAGCTTAAGCAACTGGGTCACAAACTCGACTTCATAGTGGCCGAAACGTACGGCGAGGAGGACACTAGTATCCTGGTGACCGCTGACCTCTGGACTAGAAACGTCAGCGGTTACATTGGACCCCAAGAGACTTGTGTTCACGAGGGCAAAATGGCAGCCGCATTTAATTTACCAATGATTTCTTACGTAAGTTGGTGATTTTTCCAAAGATTTCATTTTTCCGGGCGATTTAACCCCTCCCTCCTGATTTGTTAAAAGTTCAACTTTATTGAAAACTAAAACTTTGGGTAGAAAATAATTTTTCCTTCTCATTTTTCCAATGAACCAATTCACAAGAAGGAAAATAAATATATGAGTGAAATAAAAATGTAGAGTGAATTTTCAAAATTTCCCAATAGTCAAAAGAAAATGAAAAGAAAAAAATAGTTTACAAATGACATAATTAGTATATTAATTGGTATTTTGATATTGACATTTTTTTCTTGACCTTAATTTTAATCTGAGAATGGTATCTTAATGAAGGACGGATAGGCCGCGGAGAGCGGAAATTCGAAATCCGACAAGATTTCTAGGGCAATTATTCATGAGGATTTTCAGCGATTATTTGTGCCCCTCCCCCGTGGAGTCACGTCTACTATTCCACAATTCACCACCACCACCACCACCACCACCACCACCACCACCACCAAGTTTCAATGGATATTTCGACCTTTTGTTGAATTACGAACAGAACAGAACAGAACATTGTTATGTATTTTGCAGTTTTGCACCCATCACGAAACATCGAACAATGCAGAGTTTCCAACATTCGCTAGGACACGTCCACCGGACACCCAGATATCAAAATCCGTTGTTGCAGTGCTTTTGGCATTCAACTGGACAAAAGTAAAGTAAACAAAGAAAAAAAAATCAAGGATTTATTGATATGATAAGCGATCTCTGACTCCAGAGACTGGAGACGATATTGAATTATGTTGTGGAAAAGCAGAAAGAAAAAATAATAATAATTTTCCATTATTAATCCCCTCAACCCTCTTCTTCCAGGTCACCCTGATGTACATGAACTCGACACTATTCGAATTCAACAACAAGATGTCAAGTGTAGCTGACACAATTATCCGATCATTCCGTTCCTCCGGAATATCTGTCACCTACGAGAGATGTTGGGCTGAGCCCTATCTCGTGACCCACATGAACAATCCATTTCATCATCTCGTCGAGACTTCATATCGCGAGACTCGAAGTGAGTGGATAATACCAAAATATCCATTATACTAAAAAATATATATATTTTCCTCTGACAAGACTTTGGTTATTATTATATGTCAACATAACCCGCATATGTGACAATAAATATCGAAACTGTATCGAAATGTCCCGCATGTCGGCTTCACACGTACACCGTATGTGTCATTTGCATTCACCTCATCACCACTCAACGTGTCTACTGTGCTCCCATACTACATAACAGAAGCGGACAATTCATCATATTCGAGTTTAAAAATAAACCGATATATATATACCGATATATATATTTTAACTTGAAACTGAAGAGAGTCTGATAGACTGTAAGATATGCGTACCATATAAATTCCCTTCAGTTGATGTAAACGCTGTTCACCTCTCAAGTTGAGACTTTAAAAAGTCATAAAGCACATGACCCTTGACAACACGCAATTCTCCGCAATTGCCCCTCTCACTCCTGCCTCTCTTAATTTAGCCGAAGAACAAACAGGCAAAGCAAAATCAAATTTCTCAATTAAAAATTTAAATAGCCCAGAATAAATCACAACTCGTAAATTGTTTGGATTCAGCTCGACTCGTGTCCTGACAGGGTTTATTGGATCGTTGGGCAACGATCGAGGGTTCAAGGGGCCAAAAGAGAAGCCGAGAAAAGGGAGATGGTCTTTTACGAGCCAGTCGCTCTTTTTTTACGACGTTTCACAGACTTGAACGCTGAAATCATTCTCACTCCAATTTTTTCTTCAACAATTTTTTTTCTCCTTATTCCCGCAAGCATTCTCTTCGCAGTTCGTTTTCACTTTTTACCCACCCGCTCCGCGGGTGGGGAGCATCTTCTCGTGAAAACTTTTGCTGAAAATAAAATTCATAAAAATGCTCTTTCCGAGTGTTCTTTTTCTAAGTGATATATAATAGTGGAAATGAAGTTGGATGGAGGCCAACGAATGAACTGGAGTTTAAGTCATGGCTGATGTGTCTTTTCTTGGGTATTTTCAGTTTATGTTGTACTCGGTAACTATGATGAGCACATGGGACTGCTGATGGCGCTCGATCAGAAAAAACTACTGGATCATGGTAATTATTACTTTGTTTTTTTTTTCTTTTAATTTTGGTGTTAATTTTGATGAGTTTTTCCCCCTATCTAACTCTCGAGGCCGTTTGGAGATGTAAAAACCTTGACTGGTTGTTATCATCCGCTCCTTCAACGAACCGACTCTGACGAGTGCGTCAATAATATATGAAAAATTCTAGGCGAATACTGGGTAGTCGGTGTGGACATAGAGCAATACGATGAGCATCAGCCCTCAAAATACCTCCGTGGCCTCCTCCAGGAGCACACAACCCCCTCCCTCATCCGCGCCCACCGCAGCTACTTCAGCATCGTCGCCTCTCCTCCCAGGATCTCCAAGAATTTCACAAGAATCATAAACGAATACCGGGGGAAGCCTCCGTTCAACTTCACAAACCCTCTGGCGACCCTCGGGGGTCTAGTCAAGGTAATTCAAGACCGAGATCCTTCCAGTCTCGCTTATATTAAATAAATCTGCGCCTTCACTTTTCCCCGCACTTTTAGCATAACATTTTTTGAGCCCATTGAATGTCCTATGTGATATAGAGCAATAACTAGATGGAATATTGTGACGTTGAGTGAGTGGTGAACTGCCTGAACGGCCAGTTCGGAAAATGGAAAATTACTATTTCTGGACAAGGAGAAAGATACTATTTTTTCTGTACTGCTCTTCACCTTTTCTCTTCGCCCCCACCCCTCCCTGTGAACCCATAAACACCTATATTGACATTTGACATTAAACAACGACGTATACTTATGACTTTTGCACCAAGTAAGATCGTACCGGAGACGGCTTACCTCTACGATGCTGTACATCTTTATGCGAGGGCGTTAGTTAGAGCCTTGAAAGAGGGAGGAGACCCCAGGGATGGAAGGAAAATGGTGGAGATGCTACATGGGGTTCACTATCGCAGTGCCATGGGGTAGGTCTCTCATTTATCCCGCGGTTTATCGGTAGTTTTGGGGGCTTTCCATATTTAGATGGAAATGGGAATAAAAGTGGTGTGCTAGCGAAAAGTAAATGCAGAGAAAAATTCAATTGGCTAAAAGAATCCTCATGAGATCCGGCTAAAGTAAAACAATAGCGGATTACAAAATTTCCGAGTCAAGTAGGAGAGGTGTAAATTTGCCCGACGTCTCCTCCATTTGATTATTCGCTCATTATTCATTATTCGCCGAGAAATAAAAGTCAAAATAAAATCTCCTGAATTGGTTTCCTTCGAATAAACCCCAGATACATGGTATACATGGATGAGAACGGTGATGCAGAGGGAAATTACACGCTCATTGCCCTCGAGGATGATCCCGAGGAGGGTTACGGTCTCTACCCAATAGGACACTTTGTCGGTAAAGAGAAATCGTCCAATTTGCCGGTGAGTATCTCCTCTTTCGTACATAAATTTTTCCTACTTACGAGGGAGTGGACATCGACGCATCGATTGACCATTTCCCTCCGAAAAAATCTGATAATTTTTACTTTAATTGGAAACAATTGACCATTCAAGTTCAAAATATACTATAGTATAGTATAGTGTAAAATAAAATGGCAAAATACACCAAATAAATTGGCGTTGAAAATATGTTATACAGGATTTTTTATAAGAGAATTATTTGGCTTTATTGTGGACTTTCAGAAGTTACGTCTTACGAGGGACATAACTTGGATCGCTGGAGCTCCACCCGTGGATGAACCATTCTGCGGATATCATGGGGAAAAATGTTATTGTGAGTTTTGTGGGAATTTTCGAAATGTGATTAGATTAGTTTACCGGAAAGATCTACCTGAACGCGTTTTCCGCTTGTTTTTCCAACTGTTGATGGAGATAAAAGGGATAGAGGGAAATATTTCGAAAGTTTTACATTCAGAATTTTACAGAAAAATCTCCATTGGATATTCCATCCTAGCAAGATGAAAAAATAAAATAAATAAAACTCCCCTTCACTCATTTACATCTCCACAAAATTAATTGAATTCCAATGATTGAAAAATACAGGACTCACTGTATTTTTTTTCAATCCTTCCTCCGGATAAAATTTCCCCCCATTTGAAATAATGAATTAATTTTTCTCAACTTGGCTTGACTGCGGAACATTTTAATGAATTGCAGCGCACACGGGAGAGATTGTCGGGGGAATTGCCGGTGGAATATTCCTAATTCTCATAGCAATTGTCCTGGTGCTGTACAGAAACTGGAGGTACGAGCAGGAGTTGGATTCCCTACTCTGGAAGGTCAATTACAAGGATATACAGATTAGAGAGACAAAAGAAGAGGGTGGAAGTGCTGAACCCACGCAAAAGCCTAATACAAAGGTTTCAAGTCATCTCATTACTATCAATACTCCGAAAATTAATTCAACCAATTCGACTAGAATAGAAAAAAAAAATGTCTCCCGTCTTTGATAACTCTACAATTGCAGAATAAAATTTTCCAATTCAATAATATGTTGACATGAACATTATGTAATTGTTTAAAGATTCCCCCAGAATCCCTGCCCATTACTGCCGTTCACAGGCTTACATATTATTATTATTATTATTATTATTATTATCATTCGTACGAAAACAACACACACTGGAGCATTTTATGCTCTTTCGTTTGAACCCGCGATCGTCATTTTCCAGACCTGTTTTCGGCTGTAATTATTTAACAGGGCGGGAAATTTGAAACTTTTCAACAAATTGTAAATAAATGTCCTTTGACTTGTAAAAAAAATATGAAACACTTTGAGCAATAAATTTATCAAAGAATGGAAAAAATACAAAGCTCTCAATTACATTAGACTCCAAACCGACCGAAGCCAAAGTCCATTTTTGCGTTTCTACAACCCCTTCGGCGAAAAAGGAATTAATGACTTGATTAATTAATCAATTAATACGCGACCACTTGCGTTACTCTTCTTTTTGACAATTTCAAAGAGAGAAAAAGAAAAGAAAACGAATAAATGAATTTCATGAGTTTCTTTCGGTTTCAGCCAGTCGTCAGAACCAGTCAGGTATCGCTGAGTTCAAATCCCGATGCTGATTTCCGATACTCCATGATCTACACACAGATTGGTTTCTATCGAGGGCGAATGTTTGCCATAAAGAAAGTACGAAAAAAATCAATCGAGATCACAAGGGAAATGAAGAAGGAGTTGAAAGTGGTAAATCTCCACCCCATCTAATCTAGTTTAGGAAAAGAGAGGCCTATCGGTAGATTTTTATTGCAGATGAGAGATTTACGACACGATAATCTGAACGCCTTTATCGGTGCCTGCACAGATCCCCCAAACATCTGCATCGTCGCTGAATACTGCGCCCGAGGAAGCCTACGAGATATAATTGAGAATGACGACATGAAATTAGATAACATGTTCATGGCGTCATTAGTTGGAGACATCATCCGAGTAATTGGCCACTTGTCGTTCTGTACTTGAAGCGATGAAAATCGCCATCAATAACACTGAAATAACTTTCAGGGGATGATGTTCCTGCATGAATCGGTGATTCGGTACCACGGAAATCTCACTACGTCCAACTGTCTTGTCGACTCGAGATGGGTCGTTAAAATTGCTGATTTCGGATTGCGGGAGTTCAAGAGAGACGCTGACTGCGAGCCTCAGGATGTCATGAAGAAATACCAAAGTAAGGGAGAGTAAAAGGAATAACCAATCAAGCTTGAGTGATCCTTCAGAGAACTCTTCTAAAGAGTTTTAAAAATTCATAGCTTATTATCTGTAGGTCCAATCTAAGGATTACCGGTTTAAATAACACTGGACACATCAACAATAATTGACAATTGAAATATCGTGAGTTTGTGATATTCAATTCAACAAAGTTCTCTTATTAGTCAATGAAAGTGTTATTTAGACCAGTTACCAATCATCATCATCATCTCAAAAGATGATGGGAAATCTTGATGAAAATGGAAAATAACATATTGCCTTGATAATCGAGAAGATAAATTACCGGCAGGTCTGCTGTATCGAGCGCCGGAGCTACTACGTTCGCGGATATCTCCACCGCTGACACGTGACTACCAGAAAGCCGACAGCTACTCCTTCGCGATAGTTCTCTACGAACTCCACGGTCGGCAAGGTCCCTTCGGTCCGACACCATTGAGTCCAGCGGAGCTGCTCTCCCAGCTCTGCAATCCTATCTCTACCATCCCCCCGAGCATTCTTCTGCGACCCTCCCTGGAACACCTGGAGAACTGCTTCGACTTTGTACGCGACTGCCTCGAGGAATGTTGGTCAGAGGATCCAGAGCTTCGTCCGGACTTCAAGACCATTAGAAACAAGTTGCGAGCACTTCGCAAAGGAATGAAGCCCAACATCTTTGACAACATGATGGCAATGATGGAGAAGTACGCGAATAATTTGGAGGCACTGGTCGACGAGAGAACTGATCAGCTGACTGAGGAGAAAAAAAAAACAGATGCACTGCTCTACGAGATGCTGCCGAAATACGTGGCAGAACAGTTGAAGAGGGGCCATAAAGTGCAGGCTGAGGGCTTCGACTGCGTGACAATATATTTCTCGGACATTGTCGGCTTCACCCAAATGTCAGCGGAGAGTACACCACTGCAAGTTGTCGACTTCCTCAACGATCTCTACACATGTTTCGACGCAACTATTGAGAACTACGATGTCTACAAGGTGGAGACTATTGGCGATGCCTACATGGTTGTCAGTGGTCTTCCAATAAGAAATGGAATCCAACATGCTGGGGAGATTGCCAGTATGTCACTGTGTCTTCTCGAGAAGATCAAGGAGTTCGGTATTAGACATCGACCATTTGAGAAGCTCCAGCTGAGGATTGGCATACACTCGGGGCCTGTTTGCGCTGGGGTAGTGGGCCTAAAGATGCCGAGGTACTGCCTCTTCGGAGACACTGTCAATACTGCCAGTCGGATGGAGTCGACAGGACTAGCCCTGAGGATTCACTGCAGCAAGGAGACGAAATTACTTCTGGATAGGATTGGAGGATATCATCTGGAGGAGCGTGGATTGATAGAGATGAAGGGAAAGGGTGAGCTGGTGACATACTGGCTGTATGGCGAGGAGGTGGGAGGAAGGGAGGAAGGGAGGAGGAAGAGACAGCAGTTGGATCAGGCGCTGGTGCCAAAAAGTTCGTTGAAGAATAATAAAGCCATCAGGATGAGCTTGCTCCGGTGTTGGAGTGACTCGCCGAAGAGGTTGAGGTTCGCCAGTTCTGATCAGCTCGATCAGAGCAAAGGAAAGATTGTGGATTTCGGGGAGTGGAGTCCGTGCAAGGGCTGCAAGGGCTCCAGATCCTCGAGCAGCTCCTGCCCCTGTGTCGAAAAACTCGAGTTCGGGGGGAGTTGTTGCTTTAATGAGAGCAATGGAACTCCAGAAATTTGTAAATCCGTTCCAGCAAGTCCTAGGTACATGGTGAAGGGTGTCGGAACGTTTTGCCAAGTTTTGGCGGGGGAAGCTACCCCTCTCATCTAACTTTATCAACAAATTCAGTATTAGACGTCCAAGTTTTGAGAAACTTTAGCTGAGCATTTCAGAGGATGTCATCTGGAGGAGGGTAGGAGACAACAACCGAATCAAAAAGTCATACCAAAAAGGTGGTGGAAGAATCAGCCGATCAGGATGAGCTGGACCAGAACAAGAGGAAGATTATAGATTTTACTGGAGAAGTTGCTTTAATAAAAAGCTTTAATGAAGCTTGGAGCTTGAAATCTGCAAGTCCCTTCCGGGGATTTCTAGACATAATGTCAAGAGTGCCAGATGATTCTGCTAAAAAGTCCCAAGTACTTAATCAATTGAAGCCGATTAATCAGCATTTATTAGTATTGGAAGAAGTATTAAAATAATCTGTACGCAATGAGTATGAATAATTTCTCATTGTAATAATGAATTTCGAGAACAATTTTTTGAGGCTTTTTTGGGGGAAAAGACAATCAAGAAAGGCTCGTGTTTTGTGGAACAATGTTTCTAGTCATTATTCTAAACAGGTTCAGGATTGATACTTTATTTACGCTTCGAAATGCCACAAGATGAACTATTTGATGAATCTCCCGGCGTTCATGTGAAAATATTCAGATAAGAAATTCATTAATCCTCGTGAAAGTCTCATGTCTTAGGACATTCATGAAAAATTAATTACCAGTATTCAGAGGGCGGGGGGAATGATAAAACTGAGATTGATATAAAGATGAAGATTCTCAACGGTAGAACGAGATATCATCGATCTCCTTATCGCTTTGCTACTCATTCAATTAGATAGACAGTGTTTAAAAAAACAAATCCCGTCAACAATGCCCCTCAGTATTTACTCTACATTCCTCACTAATAAAACAGTCATAGAATTGTACACATTTTTATTGAATAAATTTCTGTGAATATCAATGTGCGAATTTTGATTATTTATAACATTTTCAACATTCCAACGGACGAATTATCAGTCTCACGGCCCAGTGTCTCGTGATGGCAATTTGTCATTCCGGAAGTTGTCAGTGAACGACGTCCGGGATTAGTTCTCCTCACGAGAACAATAAACGGGGACAAATACTTATGAAGTTCTATTAAATCCCCCCCCCCCCCCCCCCCTCCTCCTCCTCCTCTTTTTCTTCATTGAATTATTTTGATGAAGAAATTGTGAATAATATTTTTTTATGAAATTTGGTTCAGAATTTTTTGTAGTCGTTTTGGGATTTTTAGGCTGATTAAGCCGAAGAAACACGAGACAATTAGTGCCTCTTTACCCCTTCGCTCTCTCTCTCTCTCTCTCTCTCTCTCTCTCTCTCTCTCTCTCTCTCTCTCTCTCTCTCTCTCTCTCTCTCTCTCTCTCTCTCTCTCTCTCTCTCTTTCCCCCTCTCTTGCACCCTTAAACACTAGAATTTTTGAGCTAGAATTCCCTGCAGCCATTAAAAATCAATTAATCAATTAATCAAGGGAAAAAAATAGAAAAGAAATGGCCAAAGAAAACGGAATGACAATGAATGCTAAGTAAAAAGAGTAAATAAAAATTAGTATGATAACTGGCGCGCCGTCTTATACACGGTGAAGTGGTTGTCGGCCAACTTAGCCTCCACAACCATCATTCAATCTAGGGACTACGCTTGGCTACAATTGAAAGAGTCAGTCCCGATTCACGCAGCGAAATCATTTGATATTTGACGTCAGGCCAACGATTATGGTATAACGAGTCATACTGAAAATCTCTGTCTTTGTCTCTCTCACGACGGGGTAATAAAATGGTATTCGATGGTATTAGTGAGAGAGAACCACTTGTCTACATTTGCACAGGTTGAGACTTTTTCTTTCATCAGACCTCCCCCCTCTCACAGTAATCCAGTATTTAATTTTAACGGCCAGTCGGTTTATATCGCATTAGCCTGGCCTTCTCGATATTTTATCAGAATTTTTGAGGATATTTTAGGAACAACGTTACACGGAGAACATTGTGAATGTTGTGTTTTCAAGTGAATTTCAAATCCGGAGGATCACCAGGGTCAGATTAAAAGGGCTTTGATACGTTAGCGATAAATGACAATATCATTTTCAAAAGAAAAAATTTCAAAGACAATTATTTTGTTTTTGGAAAACGCATATGGGGCAAAACGAAATTTCTTTTCATTTTCTTGACGCCTAGAGCTCTCGCTGAGTCTAAAAAATTATTTCCCATTTTTTTTCTTTGCTTAATAATTGTTTCCTTAACAAAACTAAACAATTTTACCGACAATCGACCCAATTTGTAAAATTACTTGATTTTTCATAAAAATTCACCAGACGGATATCAATGGCATTATCTTCTACCTCCACCTGTGACACAAATGCCAATTTCTTTTCGCTAGCAATGCAATGCGTAATTATTTTACATAACATTATTATTATTATCTTTTCATTTTTCAGCATTCCATTTATTTATAGAAATCGTCACACTGCGATATAAATAAATTAATTAGTGCGTATATTATCAGTGATGCAGACAATTCGTTATTTCGTCAATTGATTTTTGTACAATTTTTGTACACCATTAGCTTTGCAAACTGTAACGAGTCACGAATCATGTTGACACTGCGCCCGCGTCTGTCTGATAAGATAAGTCAGCTCTGTACCATGAACGTCAATGGATTTAAATGAGAGGAAAAATCATTGGAAGAATTTATTTATTTCCTTTCCCTGGACAATTTTCAATTGATTCCGTTGACATTTAATGGAATGAATTCCAAAGTCATCGAGTGATAATCGTTCGTCATCTGGTGATTGTAAATCCAATATCCCACCAATAATTTCCACAATTGAGTCAATTTTTTCCCCCCTATACAATTAGAAATCTCGATGGAGGGGATTTTGGTTGACTACATTTCATCGTCAATTCACTAGATTACAAATTGAATATAAATTACGAATAAAATTGAGTGGAAAAGTTACACAGATTATTGCCTTATCACTTCACACCAACACATCTCCCCTTTTGGTTTAATGCTGAGTGATGATAATAACCGGGGGAGAGGGGGGAATAACAGCCGAGACAATTAAATTATTTTTCCTTTCAATCGCACTATTTAAATCGATTTACTGCCGAGTCTGGTGAGATAAAAAAATATTCCCAGTGGCCAATAATCTTTTTTATTCAATTAATTTCAATTGTTGCATTAATTTTCCCTCCTAAATTCGATGATTTCATTCGAAAGGTCAATGAAAATTGACAAAAGTCGATAAAAAATGATCAGCCCATTTTAGCCCATTAAAAAAAAATCTCCGGTAATCAAGCGTTATTGTTCTTTTAACCAATTAAATTGTCGATGGTCCGATGTGATTTTTTCTTTTGTCAGAGGTTACTCAATAAATATCGCAGTTACTTTCGAAAGTGGTCAACCATTTTTGTTCACATCCGATAATTTAACTGACAATCAATCCCAAACTATGAACTCTCCATGGTCTGCGCACGATCTACAGCCCCGGTTGGAAAAATATTTGAAAATCAAATCAAGTCAATAATTTTTCTTCTTCCTATGACGAAAAGAAAATCAATTCTGTCCCCACATAATCATTCACGAGCAAATAAGCCGTCTTATCAAATGCTACATTTATTGAATCAAGAAATGGAGTCTTGTGGAATTTTCTAATCTAAAAAAAAAACTTTGTCCGCCTGTATTTCATAAATATCATCCGGAGAAAAAAACATGTCAGAACAGAAAATAATCCTCTCGAAAAACCCTACAATTTTTTCCCTCAAACTTTTCCTCTATCTCTAATAGCTCTCGTGATAATCACTTCCGAAAAGTCCGAAATCTCCCCCTTATAGATCTCCTACTTCGAACTCCAAATCGCTGGCGCGCGATCTACAGCGCCGATTGCCCCCGACTCCTCCCGAATTCCCCCAACTACCGCCCCCTGTGCCCAGTCAATCGTACTAACCGCCCCACAAAATCATGTGTTCTCTCAGTAACGTCGCGGCACTCGTCTCGAGCTCATCTGCGCTAATCCCCGCTTGCTACAGTCGTACAATTTTCGTGCGTCTCACGTTGGTAAAAAAATTCCCAAAAAATTCCTGGAGACTCTTCAACACCTCACCCGTCCCCAGACGAGACCTCAAGACGTCGGAAGTGTCAGATAAAAAAAGCCCCACGTGACTCAACAGTCCTCTCACTAAAACCAGAACACCCAACACATTTGAAAAAGTTCAAAATCCTCATCTATCGACCTGTGTTTTTTTTTCTTCTTTTTTTCTCACCAGTGATGACTACAATTTGAATTAGCCCGGCTGGAGTGAGTCCTCAGTGGCGGGAAAAATTCGAAAAAAGGGGCAATTTATCTTTACGCTTGCCGGATTTGACGAGTGAGAGGGAGATGAGGATAATAAAAGTCAAATAGAGAGTAAAGTGCGTCGTCGATCGTTCGACTACGGGGCGTCCGTGTCTCTGTGTCTGTGTCTGTTTCTTTTTTTTTTTCTTCTATTCACGAACGATAAGTTTTTGACAATTCATTCCTATGATTGTGCGCATCAACAAAATAAAAATAAAAAATTGAAAGGAAAAATTCTCCAATCTGTTGTTTTTTACAATCGACAAACTTATCGAGTCTGATTGAAAATTTTTCATTCAGTTTTCCATCTTTTTCTTGTGGTTTTTGTTTGTGAAGTTTTTCTCGTGTGATTATGACCGAGGATAATTAAATGGTCTCAGGAGATTTGGGATTACCATGCTAGCTGTGGCCACGAGTTTCAGGTAAATAATTAAGAATTTTTAGTGAGGATTAACCGGGAATCATAAGGGGAATGATCGAGAGGATCTCTCTTCCAGGGGCAGGGGGCGAGGTGCTTTTAATTTAGGGTCTAACAAACCAAATAAGCTCATTGAATTTTTGTAATTTTTGAAGGATTGAAATTCACACTACTAAAAATATTTCTATTACACTACGGATATTTCCCCTGCTGTCCCCCTCCAAATTCTCACTAAATCGAATTCCCGATATATGACTCACGAATTTTCTAATTCATCGAGTGACTTATTGTTGAGATTTCATTGTTAGGACGAATAATCTCAAGCGAAAATAAAGTGGGAAAATTTTTGTGTCTGAGTCATCGGTATTATTAGTTTGTCGCTTACATACGTGCTTTTTCACTCTTTGTCATTACGATTATTGCTCAGAATTTAGTCATTGATTGTGCATTGTTGAGTCCATTG
This sequence comes from Psyttalia lounsburyi, assembly GCA_030522865.1. Taxonomy (NCBI): domain Eukaryota; kingdom Metazoa; phylum Arthropoda; class Insecta; order Hymenoptera; family Braconidae; genus Psyttalia; species Psyttalia lounsburyi. Next base: position 2,615 of record JAPYZN010001825.1, on the reverse strand, counting down.
TTTTTGTTTAGAAGAGATTGATTGATTATTCTAGTTGTCTACAAATATGATTGGTGTGAGGTCGGCAACCGGCAATTATTTTTCGGCAATTATCTATGATATGATATTTACATACACCCCCTGGCCATTGAATGATTTCTGCTCGAGGGAGATACCTACCCTGATTGGGTATGTACGTGACAGTGTCTACAAAGAATTTGGTGAATCATTTCGACTTGGTATAATGATTTTTGAGGTGATGATTAATGAGACGAGCCTATGGAGAATTGGTGGTTTATTGACGTCCGTCGCTTATCGGTCATTACCGAACTTGTCAGTGAGTTTTTTTTCTTTCCTTTTTTCCGAGTGAAACCATTTAATGGGACCATTTAATGGGCATCGTCGCAACTCAAAATATTTGGAGATTTAGGTAACATCTTTACTGAGACTCAACTGGAGATTAAACGCCAAGTTTACTTGTAACCAATTCAATATATCCGAATACATCAACAAAATCCCTATTCATTCTGTGATTTTCCATCACTTTCGCTTGGTAATAATAAATATCGCAAGAATTTTATCACTCGTTACTTAAGCATTCGAATAGCAAACAAAAATTCGTTGATGTGCAGTGAAAAATGTCAGCTGAGCAATTCAATCACTAGTTATTAATAATCCAGATATTATCCATTATAACTAGACCTTCGTATTCAAATAAAAATTTCAAGATAATTTTTTCGCTGAGAATTAAAATTTCAAAGAAAAAAAAATGTCTCGACATTCTCCCGAAACCTAACCCAATATTTACCCAGACATTAAAACCCAAGTCGTTATTTCGTCATGTGTCGCTCGTCCAATAACATATCGTTATCACAAACAAAACTTGAAACTAAAAATAGTTTTCCCCATGTGGGGACTGTCCCATTTTATATCCAAACCCTCGGCGCAACTCCAAATAAACCATTTGAGAAACTTCCACAGTAAATTTAGTAGTAGACTGAATGAAAATATTACGAAAAACTTTCGACGTCCCACATCTTTAATAAAATAAATAAATAATGCAAATAATAAAAAAATCAATGGTTCATCGAAATTTCGGCGTTTAGATTTTGTTTGCATTTATTATATCAATTAATTAATTAGTCAAGTTCCCAACAGTATCATCCCGGAGTATGTTCTCCATGAATTCTTCTTTTCAATAAAAATCTCGTTGCTTATTCTATACTCTGGCATAGCTGAATCATCGAAATCATATGTCAACTAATATAATATAAAGTCCCTAGAAATTTTTTTAAATTTAGTGGACGCTATGGGTTACATATGTCGCATTCCATTCTATTTCTATTTATTTACTGTGGTAGTCCCTTCATTAGTGAGCTCCCCGATATGCCCAAAAATAAAAGTTTGTGAACCGGGATGTAACTTTGGTAATGCACGTGGCCGTTTGTAAAATTTACATCGTTGAAGGGATGTCGTTGTGTGTGTGTGGGTGTGCATGCGAGAGAGAGAGAGAGAGAGAGATAAGGCGGTGGGCAAAGGGCCACATTCGCATGTTCATTAATATAAGGGCCCACTTGACAGGGCTTTGTGTTCAACAAGCATTTTAAAGTCTATTAAACCGTTTTTTTTTGGCCAGAGAGGGCAAAGAGATTCAAAGGCTCTTAGTCCGTGCCAATTGAGCCCTCAAACATTTTCCATTCGTCTCGAAATTATCCAACATCTAAAAGAATACCACTCTCAGTCCACTCTCAGTAAACTTGAAAAAATCCACTCGTTCTGCTAAGTTTTATCACTTGAGCACTCAATAAACAACTGTTTTCTCTCCTCATTCGCACATCGACCATTAACATAGCCACTTGTTGTTATTCTCCGCTGTGTTTGGTACCTTTGGGGAAGAGTTCGACTTGCGTCCGAAATAGAATGCTCTCTGGCGCAGTTACACGTACAGTACAAACTCAAATTTTTACTGTTTCACTATTTTCGCTTATTTTTCATTCCAGGGAAATGGGATTTGTGATCTGTTTATCTTGTCTTCTTGTAAGCCCGAGAGACACTTGACACATAAATCGATACATATCACACTGATCCCGGAGATAAAAGACCAATTAAGTCATCACTTTCACATGTCCAACTGTTATCTGTATATCGATGTTTTTCTTCCTCGAGTGATTTGTGGAGCGATTGGAGAGAAAAAGATTTATTCAGTTGTAAAATAAATTCGCTTGGGGTTTTTAATTCTTTAAGATTTAGAAGAGAAGGCAATAACGTTTGTGAGCAGTCAAATGGGAGAGACAGCTAGAAAAAAGCTCACTCCACAATCTCTCCCTTATCAGAGGGCCAAATGTTATCCCAGGTCAAACACTAGTGAGGGTCAAATAAAATAATTGACCAGTGTTTTATTATGCTCGCCTCTCCCAATTGACCTACAAGAATGTTTGCCCCTTCATTAAATTTTAGCGTAATAGAAATAAACGTAAACTCCTTTCCCATCTTCCGATACCCCAAAAAATGCTAAGAAAAAGGAAAAAAAAACAATCGATTCCGGAACCGGTATGGATCATCGATCTGCGGGACCCGAGAGAGTTGGCAAGATCGTGGGTTCGCACGCTCCGGTGGTCGCGCGAAAATGAATGTAA